>JAEMOT010002900.1:2357-26306 GCA_019297695.1 Apostasia ramifera
CGCTTCATCCGCTCGCTCGGTCGCGCCTCGCTGATCTTCGGGGAAACACCTCTGCATTCTCAGCTCGCCGCTCTGTTCACCCGCACCCCCGCATTGCCTTCTGCTCGTCTGCCTCGACATCATCCGCTTTGGATCGACTCGTCTCTATGGTGTTGGGATCTCGACTTGAGGTAAATCTGATACCAACTGTATATTTTGAATATCTTCGAGATCTTGTAGTGGTGCCTGTTATCAGGATTGTTTGATTTGCTCACCCGTGTGATCCGAACATTATTGTGCGATTAAATTGCTGTTGGGTGATATTATTTGCGAGCACACCTATACTACTGCGTATCCCTAGCTCTGACGTGTTGAGATAAGGTTGCCTAAAATTAGTTGGTAAATTTATTAAATATCGTTTGAGCATGTTTCTAAATATTTGAAATCGATTTACTTCTCGACCTTATGATTTCTTGATTATGGCATAACTCTCATCAGTAATATTCCTAGAATAAATTTTATGTCATCTGTTAAATTGCTTACTGATCTCTAATTAGGATTACATTACGCATATTGTCCCGCATCACTCTCTTAAGTAGTGTTTTTTAAAATTGTAGGTCCGGACTGAATGAAACCAGAGATCCAACTTGTACTTTGCGCATACTTGAACAAGAACTAAGATGGAACTTAGAGTGATATTGTTTGTGATGAAATTAATAACCTCTTGGCCAATTATGAACTTGCGAAATGCCTTCTACCCGTGCTAAGTCAAGAAATTCTAACCCTTAATTCTTTGCAAACACAAGGTTTCAATCAGTATATTTTTGTGCAACATCCAGAACCAAGGTCATCTTTCTTTTCCTCAACACACCACATGGGAACAATCACATGAAATGAAACGTCAGAAAAAATGTTATGGAAGCTGAGAATCCGAGTTCAAACCTCTAAAATTTCATCAACAACCTCAAGGTCCAAAATGCTGGGTACAAACCCTGCCCCAATGCCTTGAATCTTGTGCGGACCTGAATGGTTGAATAGTTAAATTCAAAAAGATAGAATGAAAGGGAAACAATAAGAAATCATGCGCATATGTAAAATTGCCAATACCTGGCTTTCCCCCTGAGAGTATGTTACTTTCTGCAGGCTCAATGCCAATAACCTAAGAAATCAGAATATAGTTGAATCACTGGCCAACATCAACTAAACACAGGTATTGCACTTACATGTGCTACCTTTACGTTAGGGTTTTTGTTCTTCAAAAACCGACCTACACCAGAAATGGTTCCTCCAGTTCCAATTCCTGCAACAAATAAATCCACCTTTCCATTTGTATCATCCCAGATTTCAGGACCAGTGGTCTCATAGTGTATCTGAGGAAATGCACCAATGAAAACATGAAAATGATAATCCTAAACATAAGGTCATGAAGAAACAGTTCTGGGAAAAAGATGGAGTTGGCAGTGGTTGTATAATACCTTTGGATTAGCAGGGTTATCAAATTGCTGAAGCATGTAAGAATTAGGCGTTTTCTTCAAAATTTCTTCAGCTTTTTGAACAGCTCCCTTCATGCCCTTGGCAGAATCCGTGAGAATAAGTTCTGCCCCAAAAGCTTTCAACAAAACCCTCCTTTCAATACTCATCGATGCTGGCATTGTTAAGATAAGCTTGTATCCTCTAGCAGCCGCAATAAAGGCAAGACCAATTCCAGTGTTCCCACTGGTTGGTTCGACTAAAATACTCTATAGTTCATGAGGCGGCAAGTTTCAGCTTTCTACTAGAGAATAATGATGCATAAACCATAAAATGTAATAATAATGATTATCAATGTCAATTTATGAGTCATAACTTACAAAGGATACATACGCATAGAAAACATATACATACAGAAGTATATATGTTATGTTGAAGATAAGGATAGATGATTTAATTATAGTTTAAAACGATGTCAATGAGGAACAAAAAACCCTAAAGCTGCTAAGTATTTTCTATTCTCCACCTTTAGACAATCTCAACTGTGAAACACCTCTAAGCAAGAACTTCAAAGAAGAAAAAGAAATGACATAAGCTCAAGCAGAGCATCAAGCCTCTACATGATTACATTCCTCTTTCACGAAAGTTAAAGAGTAGTAATAAAATACTCCAGAAACAGAAACAACTAGAAGAAATAAATGAAGTCAATTACCTTACCAGGAGTGATAAGGCCATTTTGTTCAGCATCGACAATCATACTATAACCTATCCTGAATAAATATGTCAACATACAAGTCATTTTAGATTACTTCCATCAAAAACCATGCAAAACTCACCTGTCCTTCACACTGCAGCATGGCTCCATAATCTCAAGCTTAGCAGCAATATTTGCAACGCATCCTTTTACAATATTATTTAGATATACCATAGGCGTCTTCCCAATTAGCTTTAGAAAAACAATAAATGCAATCAGAATAGTCAACTTTTATGACAAACCATCAAATTAAAGAATAAGCGAATGAAGGATTCAAGCTTATCAGATGTATGGATGCATAGTGAAGTCACCAATATATACATGGAAAGGAATTGTGCCAAGCAAGAAAGACAACACTGATATGTCCAAGTGTGACCTTGAGCAAATTATTATCCAAAAAAAAAAAAACCTTAAGCAAAGTAAAGGTTAGGAGGCCTAAATTTTGTTTACATAAACATTTGGCACAGTGTCGATTCTGATTAAAAACATTAATTTATCTAACTTGATAGCAATGGTTTCTTAAGCAAAGGTTCTATTGTAAATTTATAGATGTTATTAAAAACTCTTAGTGTGTCATAGTGAGAATCCTATGTTAAAATTCACAAGACCATGCTCGAATATTTTTAAATAAAATTATGTACAAGATAAGGGATGAAAACGATCTATCAATTGGTTTTCTCTACACTAATATAAACAATGGGACAAACTTCTATGGTAACCTTGCATCTCGAAATAAGAAACATAAAGTGAGGATAGGCTTCAACTCTTGCTCTTTCCTTTTGCTTTCTCAAAAACAACTTAAAATTCTCATGTGTCAGGAGTATTCAATTCTAACAGTAGCACCACATCATCTTAAGTAAGATTAGTATGGTTAGCTTTTGGCGCTAAGTTTGTTTTATTTCAATTTGGAAAATTACTATTTCAATGGTAATTAACTCCAGGATTTGAATGATTAGTAAGTTAATTTACAAGGCACAGTATGAATTCACAGGGATTGAGAAAATTTTCAACTCCAAATTCAGGATGTATCTCTGATCCTTGGACTGAACTTATAGTCTACCATCCAGCACCTACACAAGACGCTGAGCTCTCTTATTTTTTGCCAATGTATCATACAATCCAGTGGACCATGATACTAAACATTCTTATTAGGAGGTCCCTATACAGCACTATTTGATTCATATAACAGGAGGATTTTAAGGATATCTTGCTTTCATTCTTGGCCTTATTGCTTAGATATATCTTTGCAGCTATCTTTTAGAGGGATGATATATCGATTTTACAATGAGATAAAATTGGTGGTTTAGAATTTTCAAAGAGGAATCTTTGATCTTAGATATGGATTTCCTAATAAAGTCATGTGTTTGATCATGTTTTGAGGCGGGGCAAGGAATGCATTTAGTGATCCACAAACTACTTTATGGCACTTTGTCACAAGATCACAAAAGAAAACTAACGATAAATTTGTAATGGAAGTACCGTAAAGAACTAGCCATAAAATACATGAAGCAAATAGAATGATGGTAAATTAGAATTGGCCTATTAGTCAATCCAATTCTTTCAAAAACCATAGGAATAAGGAAAGGTATTCTAGGGTTCTCACTTAATTAAATCCAACAACAATGATCGCTTGTAAACATTATGGTTCCTTCTTTTGAGCAATCAAGCTATCTGATGAAACAAGAAAAAATCCAATCAAGAAAAAAGAAAGGTTGGAGAGAATTTAAATTGAGTTGAAGAAATGTATACCTAAATCAAGGAACTAGGGCTTAATAAAGAATCACATTTTTTGTGCAGAAGAAAAGAAAAGACAAAATGATGAATTAGATTCCATAGGAAATCCCTAAGTTGACAAGTGCACCAACGTGCTTCCTTGATACCTTCAATTTGTCATGAATATCTTCCCTTATCCCTTTCTTGAATGGTGTGCCTCCTTGAAAACCAAATTAAGGCACCATAAACATAATGATAATCACTTAGTTCTTAGAGAATGCACAGAGATTTGAAAATGTAAAATAAAATAGGAATTTAGAGATTTGAAAATGTAAAATAAAATAGGAATTTGGAGATTTTCATCCAAGAATTTAGCCCCTTCCATCCAGAATTTAAATTAAATGAGCCAATTCCATAAACTAAAAATTTAATTCCATGAACTAAAAAGGCAATTTTATTTTGTTCATTAGATAACCAAAATGTTTACATGCTTTGCGTTCTATGAACATGGAATTTTTCCCCATCACAATCTTAAACAAACAATGTGAGATTAGAGAAAATTTATAAATAACAAAAGACCTAAACTACACTCAATTAACATAATCAAATAGGCTAGATTAGTCATGATTAAACTAAACTCAGACTAAACATAACAAAAATTTAATAAATAGATTGAAGAAGCTCAATCAATCAAACCCAAGCCTAAACAGACTCAATACATCAATTTGCATCAAATTGATCTGAGTCATCCACAGCTAAGATGTACCCATTAATTATCCTCGAATGAGAAGAAATTGAAAGGTCAACTCTCATTACATAACTCTCCAAAAAGTCAAGAACAAACTGTTGCACCGACTACGTATAGGGTGGGTCCTTCCCAAGATGGCATTTTGCCAAGACTTAACTTTGAAAACTAAATAGGTTACCACCTTCATAACTTATGCATTCCCATTGGAGGGCCTAGATAGAGGAATGAGGCCAAGGGGATGCACCCTTCACCAGTGAAACCATGGAGAGCACTGTCATGGTGGAGGTCTGTCATCTGGAGACCCATCTAAAGGAAAGCTGACTTGAAGATGATGTCGGCAAAGCTTCTAAACTTTGGAGTCAACAATGACTCTCCAAACGTCGAAGTCATCAATTCGGGTGGTGATGGTAATTAGGTCATCGTGATATTTGTTGTGATCCGGGAGATCCCTTGGTGAGAAGGTGAGGGGAATAATAGAGGCAGGTAGAGAAGTGACGCTTCTAACCATCTCTTAAAACCCAAGAATTCTCTGAGAGAGGTACATCCTTCCACCAGACTAATATCACTGATATCCTTATTAATGAATAAATGCTACTTATTCATTTGATTGAGTTGCTCTTTTTTCTAATGGACACTCGAAAGTAGGATAACTCCTGAGGAATGAAGAAAACTCAAAACCTCTCACTAATTTTACTATTAGGCCCTGCAAGCCACCAAAGCTAAGAAGATGTAACAAATACCAAAATTTGGCGGCAAATCCAGAACATATAAATGCAAGCAAATTACCTTCAAATTTTTAAATGAGCCTGCCCCACATACTTGCGACTTCTATACAAATCCAGATAAAAATCATTCGGGTCTTACAAGGATCATTACATAATCATCTTTAGATCTTGTACACGTCTATGATGATCAACTATAAGATCACTACTCCTTATATACAATGGGTGCCTTTTGTACTCCAATTAATAAGTTCTTTAGAACTTTACTAGGAATTGAGACTTCATTAAAATTTTTGATGCTTGTTGGCCTATGGTTATTAACATTTAGTCTTCCAATGGGGGGTTTGGGTGGAATTCTAAACCAAAAAGAAAAACTCAAAATTATAATTTACAGTCAAAACCAGCACAACATTATAAACCTAATTAGCTTAATCATAAAGAAAATCATAACCCTGTGGGAAAAAGGAAGTCATTTAAGTTCTGCTAACATCATGTCTATCAATTCTCAAGAACAATGATAGAATTCCAAAACTACCTTTAAAACAAGGGGAAAACCGAATTATTGCAATAACATCCCCATATAGTTTCTAAGTCTGATACCAACACAATGCATAATATAAAATTTCACGGGAAGTTTCAAATGACTAAAATGCTTAAACAATCCAAACGAAATAATTGCAATAACTTCCCCATGTAGCTTTCTAAGATCAATACCAGCCCATCGCAAAGGTTAATAGATTCCATACAACCATTTTTTCACCACCAGAACCAATGAATAAAATAAAAAAATCTTCATTCATCAACTTAACCAAAAAACATACAACCAAGCTTAAGAAAAATACAGAGATGATCCTACTGACATAAAGGGTACCAAGCTTAAGGAAAACACAGAGATGATATTATTGATGTAGACGAACTCGAGAGATAGTGAGCGATAGATCTGATAGATCCAAGGCCGCAGTCAAACCCTAGAAATAGAGATGGAAAAGGAATGGAGAGACGAGAAAGCACACAAATAAATAACAAAAAAAGGAAAGGCATGAACACAATGATATATAGTAGTTCGTATATATCCTCCTATATCCATCAGTCGAGCTGAGCCAAGCCGTAGCAATGAATGCACTAAGCATTGCAATGGGAATTCGCCGAAAGTCGCTTCAATGATGATGGAAAAAGGAGGATTACACTAAGAGAGGACTTTTCATGAAGACAAAGTGAAGAGCCCTATGTATAGCTGCATAAGCATGCAGATGCAGCCTGGAGGGCCAGTTGTCCACTAAGGTCTGGAAGGTGATGACGAAGACAAAGTGCTAGGGTGAAGCCATGTGAATTACCACTTCTGACAGACCGTTGATGAGTGGGGTAGACGGTTGCCTATCCTGATATGGAATAGATCGACTTGAGGTTGACAGCATGTGGTTCAAAGGGTAAATCAATAAGAAGTCATTATCATTCTTTCCAAGTTTGTTATGTGGTGTCATGGCAAATTTTGTTATGGAGGGGTGGCTCACGTGGCCGCTGAGTACTGTTTATGGCTAGCGAATGGTATCATATGAATTCGTTTAAGTTCTTGAGTAGGAAGCGCCTTTATCTGAGGTTGTGAGGCTGCGAAATTTCCTTGTCGGTGGAGAAAGTGGCAGCAGACCGCTGGGACGGGGTTGTCCATAGGGTAAAGATGGTGATGGGGTTGTAGCCATCGACTCGGCATAGGGCGGTTCTAACAACGAGAGAAATGGTTCAACATTATTTCGCGCTGGCTGAACGGGATTCAAGGCAATACCAAATGTAAGGCTGAGATTTCTCGGGACCGTTCCAGGGGTCTGCCGTAACAGACCTTAATACAAGATTATCCTGTTTTCCCCTAACTCGAGTAGAAGAAAACCTTTATGACAACCAAAAAATCAACAACAACCCAGCTTAGTGACAGGAGCATAAGTGATCAAATTACCTGAGTAACATCCTCGGCGATGTTGAGGCCCTCGATCTCCGTCGCTGGCTTCAAGGAGACAGCCTTGCAAACTACGGGAAAGTAAGAAGAATTGGAGGTGGCTGAAACGAGACCCCGCATAGCGTCATGAATCTTCGAGGATGGAAAGGAGGAGAAGAGTGCGGCGGGCAACGGGCTCGAGGGTAGCCGGAGGTCCATCGATGATCGAGATCGGGAAGCAAGCGGAGAGGCAACCGTGCTCGGTAGCGAAGCCATGGATGGAGCCGCCGCTTTGCCGCTCGCAACGTAGCCACCACACTTCCCCTGCAGTGCTGATGGGCCTTATCGACAGAGAACACTAACGAGAAAGACCAAAATGTTTCTCGCCTTTCTCGTCTTATTATGTTTGGCTATTAAACAAAACTCTACCTAATTTTAGCAAATCAGTCCTCATTTTTTTTTTAAAACGCGCATTAATCCCAACTTTTTTACAATTTATATATATATATATGCAAGTATATCTCTAATTTTTAAATTAATTAAAAATCCTTTCTAAATTAATTAAATATCCCTTTTAATTTGAACTAAAATACAAATAATACCTCTGACATTAATTAAAATATTTAATAAATAATAATTTTTCTAATTAATATGTAATTTGATCTTGATCTAACATATTGATTTTACCTTTACATTAGTTAAATTAATTTGTTAACTTGAGGACCGCCTTAGTTAATTTAAAAATTAGAGAAATTTAAATATATATATATATATATAAGTTTAAATTAGAAAAATCTAAATGCTATTAATTATAAAATTTTAGAAGAAAAATTTCTTGAGTAGCATAGTATGTCCCTTGTACTTATTCTTATTTTTTTAAGATTATTTTTGATGTAAACAATCAATATTATCATATTATTTTCAGAATAAGCTGTAATAATAATTTTTTAAGGATAAAAAACTCCTTGAACTTATTTATAGTGTATAGCGAAGTATAATTTAACTAAAATATACTATATCATAATTATAAAATAATAATTATAATTTCTAAAATTCTAAAAAATAAATCCAAATTTTTAAAATAAAAGACTTTAAATTTTGTAATGAAAGCATTTAAATTTAAGTTATAACTTATAACTGATTATTAAAAGTAAAAAAAATTATATAATTTTTAAAATTATAAATAAAAATTTAAATTTTGAAATGAAAATATTTAAATTTAAATATAATTTAGTGTTAACATTCAAAATAACTTATAATTTCTAAAATTTTAAATAAAAGATCAAATTTTGAAATACTAATATTTAAAAATGTAGAATTAAGAAGTGTCAAAAATTTAAAATATAAAATTATATTTTATGATTTTATCTCTCAAAGTGAAATATCTAAAATTAAGTCTCACATTTTTTAAATCTAAAATTAAAAATTAAATTTTGAAAATTATACAATTAAGAAAATTTTAATTTTTTATGTATAATTAAAGAGAAAGAAATTTAAAGGAGAATAAAAATGTTGTATTTGAAATATTTTTATATTTAAAAAATTTAATCTTGAAATATTTTAAATGCAACATTTTTATTATGCTTTAAATTTCTTTCTCTTTTATACCTTTTTTGGTGCACCCAACGTCACCCATTTGTATCCACCTACTATTTCTAATTTAGTATGCTATTTTTTTAAATTTAAGTTTTTATTTTAAGATTTTATAAACAAAGAATTATAAAAAAAAATTAAAAAAGTGTCATCATATGATAATTAAGTTGCAATGCCAAAATGGCCTTAATTTTGATATAAAAAATTACTGAATTTTGATTTAGTTAAATCATTTTCGGTCAATTTTGACTGAAATCACCAAAACTGTAAATCCAAAAAAATTAAATATTTTTTTTGTAACTTTAATTAATGAATTTTATAATGTTTTATAATATTTATATATTTCAAATATATTACATATTTTTAATTATTTAAAAAAACTAATATTTAATAATTAGTATTAATAAATTTAATTTTAAATTTATAAAATTTAATAATTTATTAGAAAAACTAAAATTGTTGACGTTAAAATCTCTAAAATTATCAAAAACTTTTAAAATTAATATTATCTTACAGCCGAAAATCAAAATCGAATTTTAAAATTTCGAGCAATACAAAATGTAATAGTCCTCTTCTGCGTGACTCACCGATTCCACCCATCATTCCAAAATTCAGAGAGGCCGCTATTCCTACTCTGTGTACCTCGTCTTTTCTTTCCTCCCCCAGAAAAGGGACCTCAAAATCCAACTCGAATTTCCCGACCACGAATCCGCCGCCGATTGGCAAACAGCTGGCAGCAGGATCGCCGGCGGCCAGCATACGAAGGATGGAGGATGCCGGCGCTCTGTCCAATAACCCTAGACGACCTCGAATCAACCGCCGCGATCTCAATTCCCAGGTCCGATCTTTTCTCCCATCTGAGATTTGATTCATCTGCGCCTTGGATTTCATTCATAGCTGGTGAACGTCTATTATGTGAGCATGTTATTCGATTTCTTCGTTTATAGGATTATAGATACGATCTCCGGGTCCTTTCTCACTGTTTAGTAGTTCCGCGGATATAGGAAATAGCAGGTGATGCCATGGAGGAATCGTGCGACATGGATGGGATGGAGGAGGAGGAGGTGGATATTGACAGCGGGAACGATTCCGGCTACGATGGTGTTCCGGAGGTTGGTATGGTGTTCAAAACCCATCAGGAAGTTTCCAAATTCTACAAGAGGTACGCTCGCCGTGTAGGATTTGGGGTTTCTGTGAGGAGATCGTCCTTCACCAAAGAAGGTCACTGCTTGTACCTCGAGCTCATGTGCTGCAAGGGCGGCCGGAAGCGGCCGGAGCCCAAGTTCCGGAAGAGAACAACGGCAACGACTAACTGCCCGGCGAGGATCCGTGTGAAGCTGTGGGGCGATGGGCTGCTTCATTTGGAGCTTGCTAGTCTCGATCACAACCATCCGGTCAGCCCTTCGATGGCTCGGTTCTTGAACTGCTACAAGCATCTGTCAGGGTTCGCCAAGAAGCGCTCCATGAGCAATGAAGAAGAAGCTGCTGCCCAGGTTGAGGAGATCCAGCCCCAAGTTCCTCTTGATAGATTGGGTGCCCTGGAGGAGTTGCTCTTTGGTGAGAGTGGATGCAGGAGCTTTGTTGAAAGAGGAAGGCTGAAGCTTGGAGAAGGTGACGCCGAAGCTCTTCGATTGTTCTTCACAAGAATGCAGGCGAAGAATTCCAATTTCTTCAATGTTATTGATTTGGATGAGGAAGGCTGTGTTAGAAACGTACTCTGGGCTGATTCAAGGTCTAGAGCAGCATATCAGTATTATAATGATGTTGTTTTGCTCGATACCACCTATGTAATTAACAAGTATGATATGCCCCTTGCTACTTTTGTAGGAGTTAACCATCACGGTCAGCCCGTGCTTTTGGGTTGTGGTTTGCTTTCTGATGAGACAACTGAGACATATGTTTGGTTGCTCAAGGCGTGGGTTGCTTGCATGTCAGGGCATTTGCCGAAAGCGATTATCACTGATCAATGTAGAAGCATCCAGACTGCTGTGTCGGAGGTGCTTCCTGGAGTTTGTCACCGCCTTTGCTTGTGGCAGATTATGAAGAAAGCTTCTGAAAAGTTGGGGGCATTGACAGAGTATAGGTCTATCTACAAGGCAATGCAGAAGGCAGTATTTGATTCTTTGAGGCTCGAAGAGTTTGAAGAAGATTGGAGAAAGATGATAGAGATCTATGGGCTTCAAGGAAATGAATGGCTAAGATCATTGCACGAGTGCCGGCACTTGTGGGCTCCTGTTTATCTAAAGGATGCATTTTGGGCTGGTATGTCCACTACCCAAAAGAATGAGTCCTTTAGTTCCTTTTTTGATGGTTACGTGGATGGAAAGACTTCTTTGAAGCACTTTGTTGGTAAATATGAAATGGCTCTACAAAGTAAGTATGAGAAGGAAGCCCAAGCTGACTTTGAAACATTCCACAAGAGGCGACCTTCTGTGTCAAAATTTTACATGGAAGAGCAGCTATCCAAAGTCTACACCCTCAATATGTTTAAGAAATTCCAAGATGAGATAGAAGCCATCATGTATTGTCATGCTTCACTTATTAAGGTTGAGGGAGTCATATCAACCTTTGATGTAAAGGAATGTATTTTTCTTGAGGATGGGAAGAGGACAATGAATAAGAATCATGGGGTTCTTTATAATTCAGAATTGAAGGATGTTAAGTGCATTTGTGGGTCTTTCCAGTTTAGAGGGATTTTATGTCGGCATGCATTGTCTGTTTTCAAGTTACAACAAGTGCATGAAATTCCATCTATGTTTGTTCTTGATCGGTGGAAGAAAGACTTCAAGATCTTGCATGTTCTGAACCGTTCCTCAGATGATGTTGTGGCTAACAATAGAATTGATCGTTACGATTACCTGTCGATGCGATGCCTTCAACTGGTTGAGGTTGGAATTTTGTCTGATAAATACCAACTTGCACTGAAACTGATTAGGGAAGTGGAGAAATTTCTTCTGAATGATAATACATATGAAGAGACACAACCGAAGATTGTGGCTCGTGTAAATAAACTGCCGAAGCCAGATAGTATCATGACTGATAACTTGGGTAAAGCTTTTTCATTGGAGAATGGAAATGAGGAGCGGCGAAGGCGAGGAAGGCCATCCAAACTTAAGGATCCTTTGGTAAAAAACTTATTAGAGTCTAAAATATTGTTAACCTTTAATGGGCTGTTATTTTCTTATTTCTGACACAGTACACTTTCAGTTTGGACAGGTTCCTCTTGGAACACCGCAGGTTGGTAATCAAAGCTGAGTTTCCAATCCCATGCTTTCTATTTCATGCTGCTCAGCTGTCCAATGATTTGTCATCATGGTTTACTGTTTTGCTGCTTGTTATTTCGTGAAATTCGATGAAATGCAGGAAGGAGTAAGCCCAAGTGCTTTGCCTCCAGGGAGCCAGTATGCATTGCAAATGAATCCGCAACAATTCATGGGCAATCAAGCAACATTTAGGCCAAGCATCGTGTACATGTTTCCGGTTTGTGGTCTGCTTTCTTCAACAAAAATGATAAAATTGAAATTCAAGTTTTTAGCTTGCAGCTCTGTACAGTTTAAATATTGTTCACCACTGCAAAATGTTGTCGGATTATACTTTTTCAAAGTAGCATATATCAGCTATTATTATATTGGAGTGTTACAGTTTATTTAGATTTCTAGCTTTGTAGCATGTTATGGGACTGGATACGTCATACGAGAGATAGGGTTAGGTAGTTAAGTGGCAAAATATCTATAAGATTAATATGCCTAAGATGCAAATGCTGGTTTAGAATGGATATGGTGAAATGGAGGGGGGAGCAGGAGAAGAAGAGGTAGAAGAACAGGAAGTGCAAGATGAAAAAGAGAGGGAAAGAAAAGATTTAGGAGGAACTTTTAATCAACTCATTAAAAGTTTTCTATACATTGAATTAGGGGTAATTTATAGAGTTCAATTCATACATAAGCAAAAAGAAAGGACTTTAATACTTTCTAAAATATACAAACACAAAATCAGAATTTTCAAAATATGGAAAACAAAATCACTAGGCCACCCTAATATCTGAAATCAAGCCAATTCCCCCCTAATTTGCTACCCTCTTTGGCGCCTAAATATGACAAAAAGCAGGTCATCATGAGATTTTTCATGTGACCAATATTCATGAACCACATTAAAACTGACCGTATCAGGATAAGATGAGGAATGGAGCTTCGACCTTGTTTGGAAACATAATTAAATTCAAACATATTTTATATTTATATGAAATCAAGAAAAACACTAAATTTTTTCATATCCTGGAGAAATTTCAAGATAAAAAGCTAGCTTCCAAATCCTAAACCCTAACAACTTAAGACAATAAATAAATCAAATCAACTACTGTTGGGTGAAGCCACTTGTCATCAATCACAGGATACCCACTTAACACTTTCCAATGCGTGATTCCTCCATCACAACTGCTTTGACCATTGTGATGCTGCTCTAACTTCTATTGTTTTCTTTTTTCATTGTTTTGTACACTTGCAATGATATGTACGTAGTATTTCAAAGATGAAAGCTAATTTCAAATCGTACACATATCTCAATATGAAAACGAATTTTATTTTATATCTTTTACCAATATCAAGACAAATTTCATCATTCAAATTTACTTTTAAGTTTAAACTCAAATGCATTACCAAACATGTTCTTTAAGTGTTTTGGCCTTTTTGATTATCAACCTTTAGCTAAAAAGCATGGAGTCATGGACACAAGACGGGGGACACAAGAATATGATGTGATACAATATATTGACACAACTTCCTAAATTAGTACATGACATGCCAAGTAATATAATGGATTTCTTTGTGATTATATAATTTTATTATAGTTTTTACTCAATATTATAAAAGCAAATAAAAAGCAAGAAGGCGACACGGAGATACAAGGACATGGACATGTTGGGATATATAGAAGTGTCCATGTTTTCTTGACCTCTAGGGTTCTTTGTACAAAGTGTGAGGTGTTTAGAGAGGACGAGGAAGTCCAAGGATAACTCAGTATATGGAATTAGAGGTGATCTTGACATATTTAAACTTTGAAAGTGCTGTCTGATTAAAGCTTAATGATAAGTGACATTCATGAGGCTGATACCAACTAGCTCATGATTGAGGCTGTTTGTTGTTGTTGTATCTATGGTTGTAGACAATGACAAAATGAAATATTTACTAAAATCGTTGATGGTTTTGTTGCTGGCAAAGATATATTTGTAAAAATCTTTGGTACTTGTTAGCTCTAAAACTGACTGAGAGCATGTCAGGGAGGTTTTAATCCACAAACGTTTGGGAATGGGACGATGGTTCCATGGATGTATCAGCAAATGTTTCAGGTTTGTGCCTTGGTTTTCTTCGTGTCTCTTTATATTAACATAGAAGCATGAACGGCTGTTCTGATGTTATCTTGCTAACAAATGAATTGATTGTCTTGAATATTCAGAAAATTTTAAAATATTGGAAATTTATGAGCAGGCTGGGCAAAATCCCAAGGATCTTTCTGGTTCAACTTCTGGTTTAGCGCGAAAGAGGCGTAAGTTATCTCGTCGCTTGAAGACAACACAGGCAGTTGAAATCCCAGCCGATCCTATACCTGCCACATCTGGATCACAGAAGGGCCTTTGCGTTGTATAAATTCATATCCAGGTATGTTGTTACTTTGTCGCAATCGTTATTTCATAAACCAGTGTTCCTGACTGCTAGTGGGCTTTCACTGATCAGCCTGTTTAAAATAGAGGTTCTTTCTGATTTTTAACACTTACTGCCTGTTTGGCTGCAGGTCCATTTGGTATGGTTTGAATTGGTAGGGTTTGAAGTAATGCGGTTACTTTTCTAGTTCGAGTAAATTTTTTATTTTCTGATTTAATTTGTTTAACTGTCTGTCGGAGGGTCATTTAAGAATACTGTTTGGCAAAACTCAAATCAATGGATTCAAGTTTCTTGGTTACGTCAATCCTGCAGATACATTACATCTCCGCTAATGAAAAAATATGGATATCTATTTGTTGTAAAATCCATGCAAACAATTATAGAAGCTATGTTTCACAAACTTTTTGGTCTTATTTTGTTGAGTATGTTTTAAAGATGTTTGAAGTTTTTTTTTTAGATAAAAGGGAAATGAAATTATTTTAATATTATGACATGAAATAAAATTATTTTATCATTGAAAATTGTATTAAATGTGAAATAAAGTTAATTTGTTTTGTTGAATATGTGTAAGATGTAAAATAAAGTTACTTTTAAGATTAAGATTTGTGTATGATGTGAAATAAAATTTATTTTTAATATTTAAATTTTGTACGATATGAAATAAATATAAAATATTGATGAAAATATTTTTAGAGGAGTTTTGGGGTTATTAAAGCCCCAACCAAATATAGCCTTTAAGTTGCTGCCACCCCATTGAAAATTTGTTTAACGAACCATTTTGCTGTCTCACCCTCTTCAATGAACAATTTAATCGACCTGATCATGAACTAAATAGTTATTTGATTCTTATTTCGGTCTGGTTTTTACAACGTTGATTCCCATAGTATTTGGGATAAAATGAGATCGAGTGACCCCTTTTGGTCACGATAATGCAATTTTATGGCATGTGAAAACCACATCAATGAAGTATGCAGCATGATTTGAGATTCATTTACTTTTAAGTATTGTAAAGCTTGTCACTAAAATTGCATTTGAGCTGAAAAGCTAATTATTACAAAATATTATTATTCCTACTTACTGTTGTTCATCTCTTAGATGAGGTGTTCAGAGATTAAGATGTTACTTAAGGTCTTCTATCAAACCACTATTTCCGATAGAGTCTACCAACATGAACATCACTGCTACTCTGACTCGTTAAATATCTAAGGGGTCCTCAAGTAAGAAAATCAGTTGTAATCAGTGTCCATATGGAGTAAAGATTCACTGAGAGTTTTGCACATATACTGACAACGAGTTCTGTGAATTGATTCGACGTCACAAAGTTCTATGGCTACCGAGAGTAAAGAAGTTCGTCACTTTTCAGTTCTTGACATAATTATTATATCTTCATTTCTAAGTTCAATGTAGGTGTTTTATGATTGTAATAGTGGTAGTGAGAGTTTTAGTTATGCTAAGCAATTTTGCTTGCTCCTGTATATGAGTTTCACATTGCAGCAGGATCATTGGCTTTCAAAATAGTCCTCTAGAGCTTCAAATGAAATTTGGTGTTAAATGGCCTTCTTTTTAATCATACATTGATTTGTTGTTGGTTGTATGATCTTATGCAAATTTGCCTACATGACAATGTTATTTAAAGTATTGCTATCAACATTACACCTCTTATTGAATCTAGTTGATTTTTCTATTATAAGTGGTTTACATACATGCCAAAATAGACTTGTCCAGCTTCATGTCAATCTTTAGAATCATAGAGTACACATACAAAGTGTTATGCTTACACTTCTGGGTGCATGATAGTTATGTTTTTCTATTTTAACATGGATTATGCTGGAAGAGTTCTAACCATTCATTGTTCTAAAAAATTGCATACATCACGGAACATGAATATTTATATGTATCGCCTCATTCGAAAACGAGAAAGCAAAGGTTTGACCCGTAAATTCATGGAAAAGGTCTCTTTTGCTTTGAGATTTCATTATGCCACTCATGAAATACTTCGTTTTGGATCTTTTGTGCAAGAGTACGAGAAATTTCAAATTATAACAAATAATATTATATATTTAAAATTAAATAAAAAATTGTTATTTGATAAAATATAATGAAAACAAAAAGATTTTGAGATTTTGAGATAAGAACTTGATCAAAAAGATAAATTATTATAACTCTAATTTGAGATTTAAGAAATATTTAGTTCAATATTATTTTGATGTTATGTCATGTCATTTAGAGAAAATAATTATTTAATTTAATAATATTTAGATATCAGGATATATAAATTATATGATATATAAATTATATGATATAGCATTAAGATAATAATAAATCAAACGCTTTTTTAGAATAATATAATTTGTGATTAATTAAATTTATTTATTCTAAATTGATGATATTTAAGAATGTTTTATGTCAAAGAATAAAAAAAAAATTAATAATTAGTATAATATGCTGGTTAATTGCACTTGTTTATTGTAATAACAATAGAATTTAAATGCTCAGGACCTTGCACTCGGGACAATGTAGGTTATCCTAAAATGATTCCTGAATTAAAATCTAAAAGCAAAAACTTTCAGGTCAGTTACTAATAGATTTAACTATTAATAGTTTCAAATATTTTGCTCAAAAACATAAGACTAAGCTATACAAGATTAGGTTACCTTTATAGACCCTTCGCTCCTGAAGTATATTATATACAGTTGGAATATGCATTTCAAAGGACTTTATCATACCAATAACAATAAAAATAATATGTTCCAACCTTGCCTCATTCAAAATTGCTAGAACCCTTTTCTGAAGAGCCAAAACTTCTCCTGTTGCCTTCTTGCCAGCTTCTACTCCTGCAGCCAACAAGAAATACAAAAGCAATTCACAATAGTCAGAAACTAACCTGCACTCAAAATTTCAAATTTTAGTAAATTATCACAAGGATTCACACCAAGTTGATGATAAGCATGCATTAATGTTGATCAGAGATGCATAGATTCCAATAGCTCGTTCGTATAGGACAATCAGTGCCACTACTGATCCGGGATTCATTCTTGTACAGTTACAGTAATGGACTCCCTATCATTGGCAAAAAGAGCAGAACATGTGCCCTGCCACAAAATAGTATTTCAATTAAATATGTAAACTGAGAAAAAAGAAAAGACATCAACATTCTTGCGCATTATAAGAGAATGGAACATAAAGGACAACAAAATAGCTGATAGTAAATATTATTTTTTTAAGGAAAAAGGGAGATTGAAACAAGCAATGTGTATATAACAAATTCATCATCATTTGTTTTCTAACAATCATCCTTTTGCCTCTTATCCTCTTTCAGCATCTTCATTCCCCATCAAGTTCAATTTTATTTTCAAATTTTTGATATACTAAAAACAAAAAAACACATCTAACCTGAAGCATTCCAAATAGGTAGACTCAACTCCTGGTTCAAGTTCCCAATCATGACCCGGTGGACGGTCATGCAAAACTTCAATGAAAGTAACAAAAAAGTTGTGTACCCCTTTTCTCAGTTGGTGGATATAGCTGCCAGCCAACAGTCAGACGAACATAAATCACTACCTCCTCAATCTAAAGGAACATCAACACGTAATGAAACTTACGCATGCTGATCCGTGCTTCCTTTGTTTCCATATACAGTAATGCCTTGATCAACATGAATGAAATTATATCTTGACCAACTAAGTTACCAAACTGAAGTTCTGTTGTGTGTATTTCTTTTTCTTGCTCTTAAGTTCTAACGTTAGCTAGCTAGACTAGCAACTTAATTCATTCTCTTATTCTCTCCCTTAGTGGAGGTGTTTAGTTTTTTTATTCACAATAGTCAGAAACTAACTTGCACTCAAAATTTCAAATCTTAGTAAATTATCACAAGGATTCACACCAAGTTGATGATAAGCATGCATTAATGTTGATCAGAGATGCATAGATTCCAACAGCTCGTTCGTATAGGACAATCAGTGCAACTACTGATCCGGGATTCATTCTTGTACAGTTACAGTAATGGACTCCCTATCATTGGCAAAAAGAGCAAAACATGTGCCCTGCCACAAAACAGTATTTCAATTAAATATGTAAACTGAGAAAAAAGAAAAGACATCAACATTCTTGCGCATTATAAGAGAATGGAACATAAAGGACAACAAAATAGCTGATAGTAAATATTATTTTTTTAAGGAAAAAGGGAGATTGAAACAAGCAATGTGTATATAACAAATTCATCAGCATTTGTTTTCTAACAACCATCCTTTTGCCTCTTATCCTCTTTCAGCATCTTCATTCCCCATCAAGTTCAATTTCATTTTCAAATTTTTGATATACTAAAAACAAAAAACACATCTAACCTGAAGCATTCCAAATAGGTAGACTCAACTCCTGGTTCAAGTTCCCAATCATGACCCGGTGGACGGTCACGCAAAACTTTAATGAAAGTAACAAAAAAGTTGTGTACCCCTTCTCTCAGTTGGTGGATATAGCTGCCAGCCAACAGTCAGACGAACATAAATCACTACCTCCTCAATCTAAAGGAACATCAACACGTAATGAAACTTACGCATGCTGATCCGTGCTTCCTTTGTTTCCATATACAGTAATGCCTTGATCAACATGAATGAAATTATATCTTGACCAACTAAGTTACCAAACTGAAGTTCTGTTGTGTGTATTTCTTTTTCTTACTCTTAAGTTCTAACGTTAGCTAGCTAGACTAGCAACTTAATTCATTCTCTTATTCTCTCCCTTAGTGGAGGTGTTTAGTTTTTTCTATTAAGTGGGAAAGTATGTGGGTTAGAATTTTTTTCGTGTAAAAATTCAAAGGTTTTTGTCGGCTTTGGTTCCTAAAAAAAACCAGTGGCGTTGTAGGGTTTGGTCGACTTTGGTTCCTAGAAAAAGCCGGTGCGTTTGTAAGGTTTGGTCGGCTTTGGTTCCTAGAAAAAGCTGATGAGATTGTAATCGGGTTTGTTCGGCTTTGATTCCCATTAAAAAGCCGGTTTGTTAGTGGATTGCAATCCCACTGAGGAGCATGGGGAGTGGACTAGGCGGAAAGCCTAACCACTATAAATCGCTTGTGTTTCTTTCTCTCCTCTCTAATACGTTAAAAATTGACTAATACATAAAATTATTAAATCTAATTTTAACATAAAAATAATCTCAAATTACCTTAATAAAACTGATTTATATACTATCTAAATCATATCTCTCACGATTTTTGTTTTAAGTTATTTTTGTGTTGTTATTACTATTTTAGTCAATTTGCCTAAATCAACCGGTTTTTCTTTCTACATTTTCTGCACTGTTCATATTCATCCGGTCTACAACAACAACAACAACAACAACAACCAAGCCTTAATCCCACTAGGTGGGGTCGGCTACATGAATCCTTTATTTCCATTGCGCTCTATCAGTTACCAAATTCTTATCTAAGTTTAAGTAACTAAGATCACTCCTTATAGTTTCTTACCATGTCTTCTTTGGTCTCCCTCTTCTTCTTTGTACATGGGTAAAATCCAGTAACTCAATTTTTCTAACCGGAACTTCAATTGGCCTACGATTTAGATGTCCAAATCATCGAAGCCAACTTTCTCTAAGTTTATCCTCAATTGGTGCAACACCAACTTTCTTTCGGATATACTCATTTCTCATTCTATCCTTTCGTGTATATTCATCCGGTCTATTTGGTAAAATTGACCAAATTGTTTGTTCGTACTCTGTTTAACTTATTTTCGCTGTAACTTTAATTTGTTTTTTATCTATTTTAAATATCTGTGCATATTTTTACCTGTTGTTGATTTCATAAGTATAATTTATTCAAAAATTTTTTTTTTCAATTCACCTCCCCCCCCCCTCTTCAGAAAACCTAGGGCCAACATATCTTATATGTAGTTATTAATATTTATGATGTAATTTTGAAGTTTGATTATAAATAAAAAAATAAGAAAAAGTAATATTAGACTATGAAATATAAGCACAATTATTATTATTGTCTCAAGGGAGTAAATCACACGTACAAACAGAATTAAACGCTAGCCTTGTTTGGCACAAGAACCAAAATCAGAATCAAAATGGTACTATTTTAAAAAACAACAATAATAATTATAAATAAAATTTTTAAATTATTTTACACAAATTTTAATATTAAAAATATTATTTTACTTCACATATTCAATAATTTTTAAAAAAATATTAATTTTATTTTACATTCTAGACTAAAATATTCGAATCAAGTATTTTGATTTAGAATGTGAAAAAAAATTAATATTTTTATTAAAAATTATTGAGTATGTAAAGTTAAATAATATTTTTTTATATTAAAATTTATATAGAATAATTAAAAATTTTTATTTATTATTATTATTATTATTTTTTAAAATAGTAATATTTTGTTCCTGGCATTTGGACCTAGCGACAAACAGGTAAATATTATGCGTCTTTTTATTACATAGAGTATGGTTATTTAATAGTAATTCTGTCTTAATAGGTGCCCAAACTTTTCCACAAGTTGACCATCTGAGCCAGTCCCACATAGGAAGAGCCGCCGGCGCTAACTGCCTTCACCGCCGCCTCCTTAATCTCCCGCACCCTCCGGCGAACCTCCTTCCCCCCTTCTCCCTCCATCAAATCCTGCACCACCTCGGCGATCTCTTCCTTCCTCACCAACCCGTCATTTCTGGTTTGCAATGGCCGGAGAGCCACCTTCACCTTGTCCACCAGCATCTCCGCGTTCATGGGCTGCTCCGCGTAGAGCGGCCATGCGATCATCGGCACGCCATTGACGATGCTCTCCAAAGTGGAGTTCCACCCACAGTGAGAAAGGAACCCACCTACGGCGCCATGTGCGAGTACCTTCGCCTGTGGCGCCCAGCAGGGCACCACCATCCCCTTCTCCTTCGTCCTCTCCAAAAACGCTTCTGGCAAAAACCCTAACGGATCGCTAGTGCTCTGAGGATTGAAGTAAGCGCCTCCACCGCTGACGTCACTCGGCTTACGAACGACCCAGAGGAACCTCTGCCCGCTCATCTCCAGCCCCACGGCGAGCTCCCATGTCTGCTTCTGCGAGAGGCTGCCGCCGCTGCCGAAGGAGATGAAGAGCACCGAGCAGTCCGGCTGCTGATCAAGCCATTCGAGGCAGCTCTCTAGATTGTTTCCGACCGAATCGCCAGAGTAAGTGATCAACGGCCCGACTGGCAACACCGGAGGCTTTCCCTCTCCCTTCTCCCTGAAAAACCTTGCGGTTTCATCTTCCAAGGCCTCGAAGCTGTTGACCATGATTCCATCGACCTGGTTGTGGCATCTGGAGTGGTGAACCATCCAGGCGAACTCATCGCTCTTCCTGTCGGTCGCCGAGCGGCTGAAGTCCTTCGCTTGAAGCCGGATGCAGCCCGGGAGTTGAAGCGGCTCGGAGGTCTCCGGCGACTCTTGGAGAGTTGAAAGGTGGAGGAAGAATGATAGGTAGAAGAAGTTGGACGTGCAGAAGAGGAATTGCGGAATGCCGAGCTCTTTGGCGACGGAGAGGGTGTCGCCGCCGAAGAGGTCGACGATGTAGGCTGCGACCTTGCCGGTTGTCTTCTGGATCGCTTGGAGAGTTCTCCGGACGTCAGGGACTGATCGAGCGAGCATGACGGAGATGCGGGTGACGATCTGGGTGGTGGGTGGGAGGTCGTCGAGTGGAACGGGCGGCAAGGAGGTGGTGGAGATGCCGGCAGGGAGGGAGGAGATGATGGCCTGCTGGTTGCCCCCGGATGAGTGGTCGGAGAAGGTGATGATGGTGGCTGAAAGGTTATGGTGGAGGACGAGGCGCTTGGCTAGCTCGGCGAGGGGGATGAGGTGGCCCATGCCGGGGCTTGGGAGGAGGACAACGTGAGGGTTTGGGCTACGGTTATTAGCCATGGATTCTTTTCTCTAGTATGGGGAGCTTCGGGAGGAAGAAGAGATGATTTCATCCCATTATGTAAGCGCGAGGACAGATTAAAATACTGTTAATTTAAAAGATGATAATAATAATAATAATAAATAAATTTTTTAAATTATTCTTAATATAAAAAATATTATTTTATTTCAAAAAATATTTTAAAAATAATAATAATAATAATAGTACTAATTTGAAAAAAATAGTAATAATAATAGTACTAGTTTGAAAAAAATAATAATAATAATATTGTTTTTCAAACTAGTACCATTTTGGTCATAATTTTAGTCCTTGTGCTAAACAGTGCTTAATGTTAATACAAAATTTTCCCAGTAATCTTAGCCTTACACGTGTCATTTAACACCGTTAGAGCCGAGTTCAATAGTCAATAGTCAATAGTCAATAAGTATATGTGTCGTGCTTCGGCATTTATGAGGAACCCTTAAACTATATTGTGGACTCGGCCAGAAAACCTTCTTAGTGAAAGTGGCCTTGTACCTAGTGATATCATAGTAATTCATGATGTATAATTTTTTTAAATATACAAATATTTTATTTGTAGGTCATTATTAGCCAAATATTGTCGACCCTTAGGCACCTTATTGGGCATCTCATTAGCGTAAATTGATTATTGTCAACCATTATACATTGTTCACCTTTATTAGTTGGTCATCATCGACATGCATTCATACTATTAACAGTCAAGTCGCCGGCTGCCGTCTGTCGACACAAGCAACCACCACGATCGCAACTATGGATGTTAGAGTTCTATTAATTATGATAATAATGATGAAATATCAGTATTATATTTTCGAAGATTATAGGGCAAATTTTGTATAAATAAATTTAATTTAAAAGATTTAAAAAATGTAAATATAATTTTTTCAAGTGACATGCAACTAACCCTATTTGTAATGCTGCTGATAATTCTTGTAGTGAACTAAATGTTGAACTCTTATCGATTTTGATGAAAACAAACACGTTAATAATATACTCGATTAATTATTTTTTAAATATTAGTATATATTGTTCTTAAGCTTTTCAGGATCAAGAAGGATGATCGTCGAGATAATTTTGACTCAAGATTGATGGAATCAAGTTAAGAAGAAAAAGAAATGAAGTTGATCAAGATCGCTGAGAAAAGAAGCATCAAGTCGAAAAGTCAACTTCAAAGATGCATTTGCTATAAAATTTTAGACCATCATGTAAGTGCAAGAAATTTATAGCTTATTTATCTGGAGAAAATTAAAATAAATACAATTAAATTTATTTGTGATTTTTTATTATTTTTTTTTTTATTTTTCGGATGAATTAAGATTTTCGAAAAATTTTAAATTACAGAAATAATTTTTTTTTAATGACGTGTTTTCTTCGATCTTCAATATTTTTGATTGAATTTAATTAATAAACATGTCGCTTCGATTTAAATTGAAATCTATTTTCAAAAATATATATATACATATATACTACTTATAATAAATAAATA
>JAEMOT010002902.1:3226-41140 GCA_019297695.1 Apostasia ramifera
CACCTAGATCCGGCGTCGGCATGGAATGTCTGGCATCGGCGAATGTGTGAGAGAATGACAGCTCAAAAAGAAGAAGATGGAAGAGGAGATCGCGACGCGCGCACCTTGATCCGGCTAGGTGAAGTCCACCGGTGAAGAGCTACCCTCGTGTCGCGAGGTGCGAAAAAAGCTCTCGATTAGGGTTCCTTTTGAAACAAATGAGTAAAATGAAGAGGAATTTGGTATATAAAACCTTTAGACGGCGGTTGGCACGGCCAACCGCCGTATAAAGATATACCTTAGACGGCGGTTGGCTCAGCCAACCGCCGTCTATATGTATCAATCTGGGCCGACCTAAGGTCGATCTGCCTCCGCGACCCTCAACAGAAACTTTGGGTCATCTGGAGAATTTTTTTAGGTCGACCTCAGGTCGACCCATTAGTATACATTAGACGGCGGTTGGCTTTCACAACCGCCGTCTAAAGTATAGACAGCGGTTGGATTGCGAACCGCCGTCTAATGTACTATCATTAGACGGCGATTTCTCAGCCAACCGCCGTCTATAGATGTCGACCTGAGGTCGACCTGCCTCGGCGACCCTCAACAGAAACTTTGGTCATCTTGGGGGATTTTTTCAGGTCGACCTTAGGTCGACCCTAGTTATACACGGCGGTTGATGAGTCAACCGCCCTCTAAAGTATTAACTTTAGACGGCGGTTGGTGGTGTGAACCACCGTAAAAAATATATCTACAGCAGTTCACATTGTCAACCGCCGTATAATGTTTTGTCGGAAAGATTTTGCAGCGGTTTTTCGTTTTAACCGCTGTTATAAATGTGCCGTAAAATGTATATATTGTACTAGTGATGAGTGCTCTATCTCAAGGACTCAAATGTAAAAATAGCTATTTTTGTGAGAAAATGGTCATAATGATTATTTTAATTAAATTAATAGTTAACTAATTAGAGGAACTCATTTGAATCTTGGATGAATTATTGATTAATCTCATTTAGCATTTAATCATGTAAATCCAAGCCTCCAGACAAGGCATATGCTCAAACTCTTAAGAAACTGGTACCTTGGCCATTTGATCTGGTTTATTTAATTTTTTGTACTATAGATATTTGAGCAAATTACACTCAAGTTACTGAGTTTAATACTTAATAATGCACAGGTCTATATTTTTAAAATTATAACATCGGGTCCATGAGTTTTAATAAATTATCAAATGGATCCTTTTTATTTTTTTATTATTAATTTTTTTAAAATTACCATTTTACCCCTGCCCCTCTCTCTCCTCTCGATCCCGCGCACGCGCGAGGGCCGCGCGGCTGCTGGCTGGTCGGCAGCAGGTCGCGCCTGTGCGGGATCGGGAGGAGAGAGAGAGGTGACCTCTCTCTCTCCTCCTGGTCCCCGCATAATCGCGCGTGCCGCGCGGCCGCAGGACCCGCCGGCAGCCGAGGTGTGTGCAGGATCGGGAGGAGAGAGAGAGGGGCAGGGGTAAAATGATAATCTTAAAAAATTTTAATAATTAAAAAATAAAAAGATCTATTTTGATAATTTATGAAAATTCAGGGACCTGATATTATAATTTTAAAAAATATAGACCTGTGCGTTATTAAGCGTTAAACTTAAGGAACTAGGTGTAATTTACCCTAGATATTTTTCAAAAAATTTAAGTCAAGCATATCAAAATTATTTGGGTAAATTACAACCGGATCTTTAAATTTATAACATATATAACATTACACAGTTTCACGATTTTGATTATTAATATTATGATCCTTGACTTTTGCTAAAATTATCAATGTTCTAAATTTTTTACTGCTATGCTTTTTAAAAATTACTAAGAGGGCGTTTGGTTCAGTGTTATCTCAATGTCAATGTTATTTAGATGTCATGTTATTTAAATGTCATTGTCATTCATCAATGGACATTTGTTTGGTTCAATATTATGATATTGGAAAATATCAATGTTATCAAAATTATTATTATTTAGTTGGAAGTTATTAACATTATAATGACAAATTGATGGTGTTATCTTGAGATGTCGCCCAATTTGGGGTGACATCTAGATGTCAATGTATAATGACATTTTTGTAATTAATTATAATGTTATTTAAAGATATTATTAAACCAAACAATTATTTTCTAAAGATAACATAACATAACATTGAGATAACACTGAACCAAACGCCCCCTAAATTACTTCTCTCTCCCCTCCCCTCTACCTCTCCCACTAGCTCTCTCTCGTGTTGTTGGCGGAGAGGCTGCGCGGCTACCTGCTGGCAACGAGGGCAGACCCGCCCGCAGCTCTTCTCTCTCTCTCATCAGTGGAGTGATCGTTTGTCGGAGGGGGGGGAGAGTGAGAATCGCCGGCCTGAATATAATTTACCCAAACTATTTTAATAATGATCAAACCTTTTCGCCCGCATTCTCGAATTCATTTTTTTTAGTGAAATCAAATTCGTTCAATTCCTCTCCTCCATTGATACTAAAGTCGCACTCACAATTCATCTCCTCCATCGATACCTTATAGCCTAAATACACAATTAATCAACGATGATGTCAATGCCATTCTTTGATCTTCTTATTCTCATTGACCACAATGGAGGGATTCACAACGGAAATGTTGTCCACTTCAACGACTTTAGCAGTGCATTTTAATAGTTGGTTTTTGTTATGGTTGCAGTTTTGTGTACAATTTTTTTTTTATTTGGTTTTGTGTACAATTTTTTTTGAAGTAAAGAATGTAAATAATTATTTTAGAGCTAATAGTCCCAAACTAGGGGGTGTCTGACCTCAAAAATCCAGAGGTAACTATCTCTTCAATAATAGGATGAAATATGAGCCTAACTGAAGACTGGAGTTACCCTACTTAACCATGGTTAAACCAAGAACCAAACAAGCTAAAGTGCGCCAACAAAAAGCAACACTGCACACACTGCTGCCTACAACTCACACTGCATGTGCATGTCATAGAGGGTCCCCTCTGTAACTCCAACATGTCTAGATTTGTTGCTACAATCTTTTTTTATCATCTCATATACTAGAAAGAAGATAACTAACCACAAAAAAAAAAAGAAAAACTATAAATACATCATGAATGAAATGGCATGCAAAAAGCCCCAAAACAGATGGATCCTCAGTCCCCCCAAATTTCTAAATTTTGTCTCACTATGTCTGCTTGTGATTATTGTTTTAAAAAGAGCTAACAGACGTGTCAACATTTGATTCAGATTCAAAACTTAGATCAAGAAAAAACGGGTTATATGTTGAGCCAATTATTATTCTTGTTGAGTTAGTATTTATTGAATTAGTTCAACGGGTCAAGCGATATTTAGTTTTATTGTGTTGTAAATTGTTCTGTTTTGCTACAACGGTCAAAGAATAACTTGAAATGCCATCAAAGAAACCTTATCGACGAAGAAAATACTTTGTAACTCTAAATTTTGACTGTGAAAATAGAAAAAGCGGATGTGGAATGCTTTTCTATGACCTTGTAATAGGTTAAAGATATACATCAATAGGAATTTCACGAGAAGTCTAAACACATGATTGTCATAAACATGACAACTAGTTGATGTAGGATTTGATTTGGATAGCTTTCTTTGGTGATTCATGGAAGAGCTATAGGAACATTCGCTTAGGTCTTTTTTTTACTTAGATAATTTTATGTGGAAAGTTAAAACCCACGATTGTCACTTGCTTAGCAACAAGCTAATATAAGATTTGTTTGGGTAACTTTCTTTCGTGACTCGCCAAAGAGTTACAAGAATCTCCACCTTTATAACTCTCTGATGGCCCATTAAATAAGCCACTAAGAAGAAGAAGAAGCAGCATCATACATTTTTACTTTGCTGACTTATTAAAGAATTACATAATTCTTAACCTAAGACTTCCTACCTAGGTAGAAAGAGTTCCTTACACTTCTTATATTAGTAGGTTGACATGATCACTCTTTCATAATTAATTAAATTGTTTGACTATCTAGAATAACATATTCTATTTATTGAGGAAGTCAATTAATAGTAAATGGATAAATGAATAATCCCTTGAAGTTAGAGGGGTCTCCTTGAAGAAATATTCACTCCTTGAAGATTCCTTGACTTTGAGAGTTTTTCCCATATGAGGTTTATCTATCTTTGTTTGTACTTCACTTGTTAGATATTTCTAAATTGTGTTAAAACCTCGATTGAGATTTCTATTCATTATTAGTTAAATCAAAACTTGTCGTTGAGCCATTTTTTCAACCTTATGTAAAGAATAGAATGACAATCCAATCGAAGCTCGAACCTCGATAAGTTTTTAAAATTTCACGAAAAATTTATATAAATGTCATCTAAAATTTTAAATATAACACATTTTTTTCAAATATATAATATCCTATCAAATTTTGTTAAGAAGGTAACTCAAAATTTTTAATATATGTAGATAATTATCCCATTTTTATTTAATTATAATTCCTCTTGATCTAAGTTTAAATCACTCAAAATGAGATCAAATTAATTTAAAATCAACTAAATGTATTAATGAGTCATATAACTATGATTTTCTGTTGAACACATAAGAAATATGATGCACACCTTATATGTATTCATTCAATCAATAATACAAAAAAATATATTTTAGATCTTAAAATCATGTTTAGTTATCACCACACATATGGCAATATGATCAAAAAATAAATGTGACAGAACTACAAGATACTTGTGGTGCCTCACATAGACAAAAAGTAATGAACACTTTGACCAAATATCTTTCTTATCTACCAAATCTAAAAGTTTCGACAAACTGAATGTTCTTCGTGTTGAACCCTATTGATTTTGATGATACCAGTTACTTTAGTATTATTATACTAATTTTTGTCTTAAGTGTGCCTACAAGTTAATTTCTTCTTCAAAGACAAGAATTTAAGTCCAAGAGATCAAGGGCTACTATTGTCTTTTATTTTATTTCTCTAAAAAATTGATATAAGCATGTGCATATTTACCAAAATTTTTACTCATATTTTTCCATTTGGTTTTCTAATTAAGAAAACCTTATTTCTTTTTATATTTATTTTTTATTTGGTTGCTAAGCTAAAACCTCAACAACTTATTTATTTTAAGTAATTTGAATTGAGAGTGTAACTCACTCAATTCATTGCTTGTAATTGAGCAAATTAATTAGAGTTTGAAGTTTAACTCAAAATTTATTATTTATTATATGTCAAGTTGGATGATTTATCTTAACTCAAGTTTATGCCTACGATAGAAATCTACATGGCTATTTGAAATTTTGCATCATCTCTTTTATCATATGACAGCTCATAATGCATTAGATAATATTTGTATTTATCTAAAATGTTTCGTGGGCTATATTAATTCAAATTGGAGTGCTTTCATACCATTCCCTTGTATTTTTGTGTTTTATTTTCTCCATGATGTTTTGGCTTATGAGCTAATCGTTTTGGCTTTGAATTTATTTATATAGTCTGATTTGATATTGCATCCTCTTATTGTTGTCTCTTTTGTGTTGATTGGTGTCATATGCTTTTACACAAAATGGGGCTTTCCCTCTCTCTAACTGTTCAATTTGCACCTATTTTTCCGGCAGAAAACACACCTCCTCTCAAGTTCTCATTTGATTTTCACTCTCCTAAGATCATACTTGCAAATATCTTCAAGGAGATCTTAAGGAAGGAGATTGTCGTGCTTTTTAAGTGAAAAGAAGCTCATTTTCTTCTTGGTTCTTTCTTTCCTAGCTTCTGAAATTTTGTCTTGCTACTTTTTTCTGCATCTTGCTGTGACTTTGAGTTTTCATGCCTTTACTTAGTGCAATCTACTCAAAACTCTTAGTTATAATTAGTTTTTGATTATAATTGAAAGCACATATAATGTTATTTATTTCTAACTTTTTAAATACATTTTTATTCACTGTTTTCTAATACGTGCTGTTCTCGAATCAATTCGAGTGTTTTCCTGGCAACTTTGCATGTACATAGAGCTCCTCATTGTACTATTTCTTCTTACTTAAATTTGTAATTTAAGCTAGCAAATCTAGCAAATTCTCTTCGTTTTTCTTGTTATTCTCCCTGTGTGGAGATTGTAAATGTATAGGTTTGCTCGGCTTTGATTTTTGTAAAAAGCCGTAGGGTTTAGGATGTTTGCTTGGCTTTGGCTCCTGTAAAAACCCATGGGGTTAGTATTGAGTTTACTCAGCTTTGGTTCTCATAAAAAGTTGGTGTGGATTAGTGTGAATTCCTACTTGAGGAGTGTGAGGAGTGGACTAAGCGGGGAGCCGAACCACTATAAATCTCTGCGTGCTTTATTAGTATAATCATAATAAAATTGATGTACTCTACTTAAATCTAATTTAAATTCTCCTCAAATTAATATTTTCATACAAATTATTATAAATACATAAACCTCATTTTTAGTTATTTTTGTTATTAAATTACTGTTCTGTTTGGTCCATTATTGAAATTAATTATCTGTATTACATTTTCTATTTTTATCGCTTATTCACTGCACTGTTGTTCTATTTCTGAAATTAGCTATATGTACTGCGTTCTCTATTTTATAGCTTATTTTCTGTGCTACTGTCCAATTTCTGAAATTAATCATCTTCTCAGCTTTTAACTATCTTTATTAGAATTAATTAGTAAATTAATTTTAATTATTCTCAATTCACCTCCTGGGAAGCTTTTAGGCCAACACTTCGACTGCCATCAATCTTTTTGATTATTTAAAGATTTTCGATATAACAGATTCGTGATGTTCAACCTAGACATTAATTAGTCATGTTTGATAGCTACAAGACTTCAACGACGAATATCCTCCCATTCATTGTAAGAAGTTTTGATAGCAAGCCAAATCTTAGCTCTACCTTTCTTGTGCATGCTTACTAAAATCACCTAAATATAGTCCAAGTCGTAACAACAGCGAGTCAAAGCTACGTCAATTTGGTTTTAATTTCAACTTAAATTTTTTGAGTTTAATTTGAGCTTGACTCAAATCGATTAAAATCTATTCGATTTGAAATAAGTTTTCAAGTTAAACTAAATTTAACTATCAAACTTTCAAGTATTTTTATAGTCTTCTATTACAGAATGTTTATTTTCCCAAGGAAGCATCCTTTTGGAGAGTATATTGCTTTCACAGTTACACTGTATTGAGTTTTGGCAGGACTCAGTCATGTCTGCACCTGTGCAATAATTGGGTCAGTAGCTGCTCTGAGATTCAAGTGATAAGTATGATCAAATGAAGCAGAAAAGAAATTTGAAATTTTTTAAAAAAAAATACAATGAAAGTGATTTGCTTGTCAAATAAAAAACTGTGGCAAGACAGAACAACAGATATGACAAAACATGTCTTGGAATTGCTCAAACCTGTCAATTAGTTTCAGCCTTTTTATAATACAGGTAAAATTATCAGTCTTGAAGTAGGGCTGCATCAAAATCAAACAAAAACCTCCAATTATTAGTTCTATGCATTCAATTTAATTGATCTATTTAGTGATGAAACTAAAAATAAAAATTAAATTCAATTTTAAATTTTAAAAAAACTAAACTAACTAAATTATATTATAAATCAAACCAAATCAAACCAAACCAAACCAACTAAATAAATATTAATTTAGTTTGATTAAAAATATTTTTATTTAATTTTTGTCTAAAAATTTCTAAATTTTCTCATAATAATATTAAATATTGCTACATAAATATCTAGACAACAGCATGCAAGAGTAATTTAGTATAGAAAATAATTTAGCTAAATGAAAAATTCACCCCAACTCTCAATAACTTTGCATAAAAATTATTCAAACATATGGAATAACTCAAAATAGCATAATCAACTTTACAGCATAATCAACTTTACAACATAATCAAAATTACATAATAAAATTATATTTATATTCAGGGTTATTTAATAATCAATTAATTTGATTAGTTTGGTTTACAAACATGTGAAACTGAACCCAAACTGATTCACTGAAATACTCAGAATATCAAACCATTACCAAATCATTGGATTCTAAATCAAATTAACCGCAAAATTTAAACAATTTTGTTCAGTTTTTTGATTTAAACTATTGTTTGCACACCCTACCAATAATTCTAAATAAGTTATAAAACTTTTTTGTGGAATGTGGATTGTGGTAGGATGAAAATAGAGAATAATAAGGTTAACTTTTAAGCAAAGATGGCCAAAATTTTATTACAACAACAACAACAACCAATCCTTAATCCCATTAGGTGGGGTCAGCTACATAAATCCTTTATTTTCATTACACTCTATCAATTATCAAATTCTTATCTAAGTCTAAGTAACTAAGATCACTCTTTATAATTTCTTGTCATGTCTTCTTCGGTCTCCCTCTTCCTCTTTGTATATGGGTAAGATCCAATAATTCGATTTTTCTAATTGGAGCTTCAATCGGCCTACGATTTATATGTCAAAACTATCTAAACCGATTTTCTCTAAGTTTATTCTTAATTGGTGCAACACCAATTTTTTTACAGATATACTCATTTCTCATTCTATTCTTTCGTGAATGATTGATCTAAGGTACTTAAAGCGCTCGCTCTTCTTGACAATTTGATCACCAATTATCACATTTTCAATATAAGTATTTCTTTAGGCGGGAGGGCGGCGGTGCGACGGCGGGCGACGCGCGGTGGTTTCCCAAACCGGCAGAGAGGAAGAAAGGGAAAGTGGGATGAAAAAATTACGTCGAGGTACCTGGATTTTGGTTGAGATAAAGGAAGGAAAAGATTTTTTTTTATTTATTTTGAAAAGTGGATAACTAGGCTAATTTAAGGATTCTCACCAAAGGCTAACCCTACCCTTTCCTTCACCGGAATATCGACCCCTTAACCCGGATCTAGGCTCTGAGAAAACTCAAACATAATTTCATTCATCACAATACTCTATCTATTACAATGCAAGGTGACCTCTTTTATATAGAGAGATCCCATGTAGAAATTTGAAAATATAATATTAAATACAGAAAATAAAATATCAAATAAATAAAAGCAAATATGGAATTAATTTTATTACAATAAAATAAAATCAGCTCCAAATGTGGAGCCTTCAAATCTTCCAAATATGCTCTGAATCAAATCAAATCAAATTTAAATAAAGCTAATATGGAAATCTCTAATAGCTTTAATTAATTTGATGCTGAATTTTAATTCAGCACATGACGTCATCCTAGCCATCCAATTCGATGCTGATCTGTGTCCCCACCAATTCTCCCCATGTGGGAGGAACTCGACCCCGTCGAGTATGGGTCATGCGACTCGTGTGTCTCCGAGTGAGTCAGATCAACTGTAACAGCCTCCTGAAAAGGTAAAATTCTCCATCGAACTAAATATCACTGATAATTGAATTCTATTAAAATTACTTGCTGAACAAGTTTATTCAATTAGCTCTAAAATTATTGAGATGGATTTTGGCTGTGGACTCTCATGGGTAAAGCTACACTCAAAGGGAATAAAAGGCTATTGCTTCACTAGGTATTACTGTTGTGTCCTGATAACCAATAGTCTGAAATATTGAAAGTATCAACTATTCCCATGATCTAATAATACTATTCAAACTTATTCAGTTGACCCAATTTAATAAAAATTTTAAATAAATTAAATTAGAGATTTAATTATCTTAAATTATCATAATAAATATTTAAAATTTTTTTTTTACACTTAATTATAATAACTCACCATTAATTTTTACTGATTTCATTTAATATGAAACTGACACATGTAAAATACAAATACAAATACTGACTAGACTCAAATCTAAGATATTAAAAAAAATAAAATGTATGCAGACTAGACTTTTGATGTTACTAAAGCTTACGGGATAATTAATTCTGATTATAAAAATGTGGAGAATAGGTTAGAGTCACGAGAGATGTGGTTCCTAATAGGTGTCATAACGTTCTCCAAAAATATCTGGCGAATCGTATAGCACACCAGTTAAATGCTCGCGTAGCCAACCACTCAGTTTTATGTGCCATCTGCCTACATTGGTCTATAGGTGTTGAGTTTTTACTAAATCTAGGATATGTATAAGTATGCTTAACTAGATCAAACCTACTGACCTCATAATGATTGTAATAATTGTAATCTATAATCATCTCAATGTGATCGATAGTGTCATCAATATAGTAAGATGATTTAGTGGTTCTTATTGAATCTATGATCTATTTTTCTTTATGACTCAGCTCTATGATTATTTTCTCAACTTGACTTTCAACATCTATCATATAGCTATCTTCCTCGTGCTTCTCATCTTCGTACTTTTCGTACTTTTCGGCTAAACTAGGATCTGCTATATAAATGCATAAAAGTAAGGAATCAAGTTTTAATGCTTCAGGAAGAATGAATGTCTCCGTGGAGAACTCATTCAAAACTTCTTTCACGAAGAAACTAGATTGGTCACCTATAGTCTCAATAGGTCTGGCAATGAGAGTAGGAATTGGAGCAATTGGTACTAATCTAGGCTCATGTTATTTATTAGGTGTGGATATGCGGTCAAACCTTGCAATAAGCTCGGTCAACATAGCTTCTAATTTGGGATCCATGGGAATAGGGAAGCTAGACCTAGTGGGCATATGCAAACAGAAATAAATATGCCTAAATGCACCCTATTCCAACCATGCTCTGATACCAAGTTGATGCGGGACGGCGGGCGACGCGCGGTGGTTTCCCGAACCGGCAGAGAGGAAGAAAGGGAAAGTGGGCTGGAAAATTACGTCGAGGTACCTGGATTTTGGTTGAGATAAAGGAAGGAAAAGATTTTTTTTTATTTATTTTGAAAAGTGGATAACTAGGCTAATTTAAGGATTCTCACCAAAGGCTAACCCTACCCTTTCCTTCACCGGAATATCGACCCCTTAACTCGGATCTAGGCTCTGAGAAAACTTAAACATAATTTCATTCATCACAATACTCTATCTATTACAATGCAAGGCGACCTCTTTATATAGAGAGATCTCAGGTAGAAATTTGAAAATACAATATTAAATGCAGAAAATAAAATATCAAATAAATAAAAGCAAATATGGAACTAATTTTATTACAATAAAATAAAATCAGCTCCAAATGTGGTGAGCCTTCAAATCTTCCAAATATGCTCTGAATCAAATCAAATCAAATTTAAATAAAGCTAATATGAAAATCTCTAATAGTTCTAATTAATTTGAATTTAAATTTTGATTCAGCATATGACGTCATCCTAGCCATCCAATTCGATGCTGATCTGTGTCCCCACCAGAAAGCCACCACAAAAATACCTTTTTTGAGGATTATTTTCTTTGACTCCTTGTTAAATTTCCTCCTTTACTGTCATAAAAAGGGATATTACAACATTCTTGCTTTCACGACTTATGAGAAAGGTTCAAGGCTGACTGCTTTCTTGCAAATCTCCAGCTTGGGTTTAACCGCTGACTTGGTAAGCATGTCCAAAATATTTTCATCAGTGTGTAGCTTTTTTAGTAGCGAAATATTCTTCTTCAGTATCTCCCTTATTCAATGATAACACACCTCTATATGCTTTGACTTGGCATGGAAGCTCAGACTCTTTGCCAAGTGGATGGTACTTTGACTGTCACAGTACAAAGAATAGATTTCTTTACCATTCAAGAACCTTTTACATCCATTCCTTGAAACCCACTGTTGCAACAATAAACTCGGCTTCTATTGTCAATGACACTACACACTTCTATAGCTTAGATTTTCATATGATAACTACAAACTTGATGAGATAGTCTGAAGTTCACTTACATAAGTCTAAGGCTTCGGCTAAATATGCATCAATATAACCAGTTAATTGAACTCTTCCTTCCAAAATCATAAAGCCATTCTGCTTGTACCTACGAATAGCACAAGGTCTACTTCAATGCCATCCTACAAATTTTTTTTTTTTTTTTTTTCTGGAATGTTTAAAAACCTGTTAACAACTCTTACGTCACATAAAATATTTGACCTCATGCAAACTATTAAATATATCAAGCATCCACTTGCAGACAAACATGGAATCTTCGACATTTCTTTTTGGGCTTCAGAGCACAGGCAATGGTTGATTGAAAAATAAAAATATCCTCCAAGAGGTGACGTGACCACTGGCTTAAGCAACTTTCTTGTGATAGTTATAGCTTCTTTGCTTTTCGATCCCACTTGATCTTCAAGCCCATAATTGGACTTGGGTCTGTCATCTCGAAAACTTTACTGACCTTGGCCTTCATCCTTCTTATCTTTTTGATAAAGCAAAAATGTTATGAAATAATCACCTCCAAACCTTTTTAAGCATACACAATGGTCCTTTGGTACTTATTTTTGATCATGAACAAATCAAATTTCTTGTAAGCTTATTTCAAGCCATATATGTTCTTTTTTAACCAAAAAATTGATGTTCCATTCCCTTCTTTTTCAATCATTTGGGCTACTCCATGTATATTTCTTTGCCTAGCTCTTTACAAAGAAATGTTGTTTTCATGTCCAATTGTTTGATTTCAAGATCCTCATTAGCAGCTAGAGTAAATACAAAGTGAATTGACATCATCTTTACCACTAGTGAAAATATCTCCTCAAAGCTGATCTCTAGCTTCTGCTCAAAATCTTTCATGACCAATCTAGCCCTGTATCGTTGTTGGGAGTTATCTATCTTCAGCTTAAAAATCCACTTGTTCTTTAATACTATCCTTTTATTAGGTAGCTTGATCAGATTATATGTTTAATTCTTGTGTAGAGATGGATATTATCTACTTCCGCTATTTGTTCGGTCCCTTACCTTTTAAAGCTCTTTCAATGTTCTCTGGTTCTTCTACATCAGCTAACCTCATATATTTATCAACGGATGTCTTGTTGAAAGTTGCCCTCAATACTTTCTTGGGTTCTTCAGGTTTTGACATTGTTGAAGACGCGTGATCTCTTCATTTTTGATTCATCTTCAACATTTTGATCTTTGTCGACTCTAGGTTTTTCATTTTATTTACTATTCAACAATTCCTGGTCTTTCTTCAGCTCCCTTCAGATTTTGACCTAGACTGGGGCTGGTTGTTCATTGTTGAGAGTTATTGAGAGGATGAGCGATTCTATTTTCATATCTTCAGGAATCTATTTCTCTAAGAAAATGACATTGCAACTTTTAATTATCTTCTTCACCTTTGAGTCCCAAAACATATACCTAAATTTGCCACATGAATACTACTTCATTCTCGTACCATGGCATCTAACTTGGCCCTGTCATCCCTTAATATATGTGCAAAGGCACGACAATCGAATACTCTCAAGAAGTTCAGAGATATCCCGTTACCTCTCCAAACCATTTTAGGAAAATCACCATCTAAAGGAATGGTTGGTGATTGGTTTTTATCAAATCCACTGCCATTATCATTTGCCTCTACCCAAAATGCTTTCGACAACTTGGCATAAGACAACAAACATCTGGCTCTCCACTATGGTTCTATTCATGCATTTAGAAACATTATCCTATGGAAATAACTTCGGCACCATCCACTCATATCAAATATTGTTTCTTTGACAATATTTAGTGAAGGGTTATAGATACTCTCCTCCATTGTCAGCAAAGATGCATTTGAGATGCCTCTCGGATCCTTTTTGCCATCATGTTAAACTCCAACGTCTTTCTTGAATCTTCATTAATGAAGGTAAGAAACTAGTATGCCACACAAAGTGACCTAAGTGGACTTTCTCCAATAGTCTCTACTTTAGATGATATGACAACTTCGTGAAGTACTTTAGATTGTTTCCTTACGAGGCAATAAATGCATTTGTTAAGAGCACCTTCTAAATTTGGCACCAACATCTATTTTTTGAGGATCTCCAAGCTATTTTCACTCATGTGGCCCATCGTTATAGCATAATTCCTTTGCGGTATCATCTCAGGCGATGCCCACTGGAGGATTGCACATCTTTGTCTTAAGTGTGTAAAACAAAAAGCACTTTACTCCTCTAGCTATGATGAAAGATCCTTTCCTAGCTCCTACTACATACATAGCCCACATTGTCCAACTTTCCCATAGAAGTTAAGGTGAGGCAAATATCAAGGACATGCCTTACGTTCTTGATCTTCAACTTGCAGGATTAAGAGTAACTATAGTGCCTCTCTCGGTACACTATTGTGTTCCATACTTCCATCTAGTGCTAGAAAAGGAGACATCCCACACATTCTGGAAGAAGCTAGAGAGCTTGTATGAGCTGAAGATTATAGATAACAATACATTCATAATCAAGAAGCTGGTAAATGTGAAGATTAAGGAAAGGATCTCTATTTCTGACCACCTGAATGAAATGCAAAGCAGCATTAATTAACTCAATGCGAAGAAGATGACAGAATTCAAAAATGAATTGCAGCATTAATTCTTGCTGAGTTTGTCACCTGAGAGTTAGGAAACTTTTGTGGTCTCCTAACTCTACACCATATGCAATACTTATCGTAAACCACCCCCTCAAGTTTGCTGAATAAGAAGATAGATGGCAAATTATAAAGCTCTTCCAGCAATGAGGCTATGGTAACTAAAAGGTAGGGGAGAACTCAAAAAAAAAGATAGATATAAATTTTAGGAGAGAAGCAAGTTTGAAAAAATCTTTGACGATGAAGTGCTACTAGTGCATTATGCTTGGTCACATTGAAAGTGATTATCGAAAATAGAAAGGTAACTAGAAGAAAAAAGACAAAGGAGTTTCTTCATCTTCTCCCCCCTCAATTGTAGTTATACGTGAAGAAAGCTTTTGGTGATATTAGTTGTCAAAAAGAATAGATTGTGTCCTACTTGCTAGGAGTTGACATGAATAGTCAGTCTGGGGCATTCTACCATATAGTCTTGAAGAAGGAGATGTTTTTGATATATAATCTCAAAGACTACGAAGACATAAAAACAGGTAACGATGGAATACCAAAGATTGTTGGAATTTAAGACATTGAGCTTGTAACCAATTTAGAATGGAGTTTATATAATGTTTAATGAATAACTGGATACCAAAAAATATTATGTGGCAGGACATGTGCTAGAGGTCAGACTGGGCAGCTGATTTGGATCATGCAAACGAATTAGGAGTCAAGGTATCACAGATTCTCAACCAGCACTTAGAAATATACAGCCACACATTTGGATTTATGATGGCCGTATGATTAAGAGAATATCAATTATTGATTATCCTGTAGTTGAGAAAGGGAATAAAAGAGAGATTATTGACAGGGGAGGACAAAAACCTGATACCTTTCAGAGGACGAGTGTTTTCTCCTTGATATATGATTGAAGACATTTCAAAGTAAGTGCTGCCATGTTCACTTCAAAGCATATTCCAACTTTATGTCCTTGTCTTCAATAAAACAAGTAATAATCTCAACATGATCTGCCCAAAAAGAAATGATTTATATTTCTTAGTATTACCCTTTTAACAAACCAACACTGCAGATGCTTATTTGTGTTACGAATATTCATTAAAAGTAGGAGACTGATAGGAATACTGAAGAAGATAAAAAAAAAAGTATGCAAACAGATCTTTCTTTTCCAATTATGTATTGACTACCACTTGAAGGCTTTTCAGAATTTGCAATTATTGGTTGGTCAAAACATTTCAGATGTCAAATCTATTCGAAACATAAAGATTGAATAGTGATAACCTTCTGTATAAAGTCATTATGAATTTGTTTGACATTGGAATTTATTGTTGACAATAACAAATCCAAAGGCTATATAGGAATATACAAGCAATATATTCTTTCTTTTATCTTCTTTGAAAGTTGAGGGATTTGATTCCGAAGGCGAACACCACTCCGAAGATAATGCAGAAACAGACAACCATGATTCCAGCAACACCGAGGAAATCATGCCTGAACCCAAAATGATTTTCGAGAAATGCTTTCACACTGGTCTTGTGAATTCCATCACCAAGCATTAATGGAGCCTCAATGTCCCCAAATTGTGAAGTCAGAAGGCCATATAGACTCCAAGATACCGGATTGGCCCAGTAATACCATCTCCACCACCCAGGTATCCTCTGGAAATCACATAAACTCATAAAAACAATATGCAAGAAAAAATGTATTTTTTCAATAATAAGCTTCCTCTAAAGAATTATTAGAATGGATGTTTAAAATTTGACACTATTAATCAGAAACCTTGCATCTGAAACAACTAGGGGTCAATTCGATAATTTCAGGAACCGGAACAAACCAAGCTCCAGTGGACGAAACACAAAAATCAATTCAAGTCCGATTCGAGGCTTCCAGTTATACAAGTAATTTTTTTTATACAACTAATATTCTTTAACCAATTTCAGTTTAACAAAGACTTACTAGGTTTAAATCTACAAGGATGTAATGTCATGAGATTTAAAAGTGATGGCATTTCTAAAAACTTTCCTAACCTTAGGACCCTTTTAGCATTTGGCCAAAAAAGCCAAATGTGGCTATCTATCTAAATATATATATATATATATATACATATATACATATATACATGCATAATAAAAACTACTTTTTATTCCATATCACACAAATACCAAAATAAATAAATTAACTTTATCCCATATAATTCTCATAATATAAATCAGCTTTATTTCATATTTTACACAATTTTTATTATAACTAACTTTATTTTCCATCAAATAAATATTTAAAAAAAAGGCAATTTTTTTTCCAAATATCAAATAAGTATGCAACAACAACAACAACAACCAAGCCTTAATCCCACTAGGTGGGGTCGGCTATATGAATCCTTTGTTTCCATTGCGCTCTATCAGTTACCAAATTTTTATCAAATAAGTATGCAATCCTATCAAAATTAATATTTAAAAAGCCAAGTCCTCCACATCTAAAGCCATTCAATTCAACCATTGATTAGTTCGAGTCAATTCTGGTTATCCAAATATTGGAACTGAGAACCTAACCTAGTTATTACATTCAATTTATTTTAGAACCGAAACTGAATAGAACCGAACCAATTTAGATTTGAACCAATATGATCAGTTTAGTTCAATTCTTTGGGTATTTTTGCACACCTATTTACCACACGAAGTGACTAGCAAGAAAAAGTTGTATGTACTTGTTTAGCAATATTTACTTTAAGCGCATTATAATTGAACTTGACATGTCAAGTCCTACACAACTCTCATGAAAAAGTAAAACCTTTATTTCATATCCTCTCCAAATCTCGAGATAAAAACTGTAAGTTGATAACTACACATATCACAATATGAAACTTCAGATAAATTTCATCAATTAAGTTTAGCTTTAACGCCCAAGAAAACAAGCTAAATAAATTTTAGCACAACTTCAAGATAATATAGTTTTTGAATCATTTCAAAAAAAAAATTTGAATCATATTAAAGAAATCTTATCCCGATACCTCTTTATATGAAAGTTCATCAAATTTCTGAATATCTCAATATAGTCCATTTAAATAGTTTTTATCCATAATCTAGTAATTTAAGCTGGGTAATTAACTACATAAAAACCCAAAAGATTGAACAAAAGGACCTGTATGGAATTATTGAACAACATTGGGAACCATGTGAAACTATTAAAAAATGTGGACCTATGTAAAGGATAGGCTAAACCTCAAAAACCAAATGTAATTTTCCCAAACTTCAGAAATGAGTTATAGATAAGAACGAGGTTGTGTTAATTTTGTTTACCTTTCGTGTGATCACAAATCCACTGAAGAGATTCCAAAGTGTATAAAATGGGGCAGCAATGATTGGTGCAACTTGATGACTAGGTGTGATTGCTATTGTCATCATACCAAAAAATGTGAAGTACAGTACAGTGAAATACATAAAGAATATATACCATAAGAACTTCAGCAGAGTCCATTCAAATGAAGCGAAGCTATAAAATATGGTACCATAGATAAGAGTCTGTACAAGAACGTAAGGAAACTCAATAGAAACCTGTCACAATGAAATAAAATCAAAGTATTAGATCAGATGAACCTATGTTAATAGTGTTTACAAGGCCTGGAATGGTTCAAACCTGGGCAAATGCAAATGATAATGCTGAATACATGCCAGCAGCTCTCTCACGATATGAGACAAACCTTTCAATGTACACTACAGGTTGAACTGCGGTGCCATTGGTGATTCCAATGAAGAGAACAGCAGTATACATGGATCCCATGGCATTAAAGATTTCTTGTTGTGTGCTCCTGATCAAAAAATAGAAAAGCAGATATGTGGTCGGGTTATTCATGATGCTTGGGATGCCGAAGTTGGACTTAACACATTGTATTGGTGTCGAAGAAGCAACTTCAAAACTGAAATGTTTGACGATACACTTTGACCATACAAATACAAAAGAGTAAATACATAAACACTCTTCTACTATGGGACATTGTACAAACTTGAAGATAGATATGATATAATATTTCTGTGGGATAACTAATAACCTACCAGGTAACTAGCTGAAAATAAAGATGAATTTACTTTGATGATTCTTCTTCGATGACTCATCGAAACTAGACTATCCCCAGTTCTATGGTCATCATTGCTAGATTTTAGTTTTGATGATAGATCTCTAGATGCTTTTTGGTGGATCTCTAGTTTCACTCTAGCAACATCTCACCTCTTTAGCATCACATTGAATACTCCCTATGTTGACCTAGTTGGTAGCGAAACAATAGGGCAACAACTTTTAGGATTAACAAAAATGACCCAAACATTGTCCTGATGTAGCCACTCACACATAACCTAGAAGGATACTGACATGACTAGGGGTGACAATGTAGGACCCAACCCGTGAACCCGACTTGCAAATTTCGGGTATTAGTCATGAATTTTGACCTATTTATTAAAGGGATCGAGTTCGGGTTGGATATAATCGGGTCGGGTTGGGTTCGGGTTAAGCATTTATCAAAAAATACTCTATAAACTGGTCAGGTCGACCCGCCAACCGGACCCATTTATTAATCGGGTCGGGTTCGGATCATGAATTTTGACTTGTTTAATAAATGGGTTAGGTTCGAGTTGAGTCTATTCGGGTCGGGTCGGGTCGGATTCGGGTACAACCCGAACACTGGTCGCCAATCCGTTTTGCCACCCCTAAACATGACAACTCTCTCATAACCGTCTGAGAATTCCCTGAATCTTCTAAAGACACATTTGATTCCATGGGTAATCTCTTCCCAATGAATAGTCAAGTGAGTGGGTCCTTAGTTTCAAAGATGTCCTCACAAGGATTCTTCCTTTAGGATTCCGTCATATGAGGATCACCTATCCTTTAGGGTTCTATCTTCAGTCCATCATCGAGGTTCCAAACCTCAAGTTCAATCATTGGATCCAATCCTCAGTTAAGAATTATATTTCATCATGGACTCTCAGTGCTCATCAAAACTTCTACGAGTCCTCTTTGAACACACCATGGATGATGAATTGACTTTTTTGAAAAACCTTTTTTCGAGAATACCTATTTCAAGAAGTTTTTTCAACGAACTTTCCTGCTTTTCTTTTTCCTTTCTCCATTTCTTCATAAGGATACCACAACAAAGTTCCCATTTCGACTTTTGAGCTTACTGTAGCCTTGCAAAATTTATGCTTCGCTCTAATTGTTGGCTTTATCATCATATCTAATAGAATTTCATCTGTGTGGATCTTTTTCAACAACCGTCTTATTTTTGAGCATATCTCCTACTCGGTGATAGCGTACTGAAATGTTCTTAAAAGTTGGTTGAAATTTTGGATTTTTTGCTAGTCAAATTGCACTTTAACTTCCACATTTCAAAGATAATCATCATACCTTTGCTTGATTTTTTGAGTAGTTTCTTTATCCAAGGTATTTCCTTACACCCCTTTAGTAGTAACTATCACCTCCACCTGTCATTGAAAGTGCTATGCACTTCTACCAGTTAGATTGCCCAAAATTTGCAATATAGGACCCAAGTCTAGAAGTTTACTTCTTCAAGTCTACATCTCAGACCATACATGCATCTACGTAGCCAACTACCTTTGGCTTCTCCTTTCTAAATCACAATGCCATCTTTTATATACCTCGAAGATAGTAGAGGATCTACTTCACATCTATCTGGTGATCCTTTCATGAATTTGAAAGGAATTTACTGACGACTGCAACCGTGTGCATGTCGGGCCCCATACACACTATGGTGTATGTTAAACATCTTGTCATTTCATCATCACCCATTTCTCTCTAACAATGAGAACATTACTAGATGGACAATCAAACATGACACCCCAAGGGTGTAGCGACTAGCATGGACTTGTCCATGTTGAATTCTTGGAGAACCTTCTTGATGTAAGATTCGTGCGACAACTAGATTTTCTTCTCTTTTCAATCTCTCAAAATATTCATGCCCAAAATCTGCTTCATAGGATTTAGGTCCATCATGTCAAAGACTCTCTGAGCTTAACCATCATTTTCCTGATTTATTCAATGTTCCTTTTACCAGCCAGCTGATCATCGACATACAACAAAAGGAAGTCTTCACCTCCATTTTGCTTAATGTAGACACAACTATCGAAAGCAATTTGATGGCACCATTGTTTCGACTTTGAACAACTCCAACTTTTTGTACTGCACTTGGTGCTTTCTTCAAATTGTACAAGCTCTTCTTCAGTCAGTAGACATGATGCTCCTTTCCCTATACTTGAAGTCTTCAAGTTGCAAGTATAACATTCCTCCAAGTCTTTATGAAACAAGGTTGTCTTAATGTTTAGATGCTCATCCTCCAAGTCGAGTTTTGCAGCTAAGTTGAATGGTCGAAATCGATGACATCTTTAACATCAATGAAAAGACCTTGAAATTGATCCTCTGCTTGTATTCCAAGCCCTTTACAATGAGTATAGAATTGTACCTTAGTCAAGAGTTCTCCGTTAACTTGAAAACCCACTTTATTTTTAGGTTGTGCAACTTAACTAGCTTGTACTTCTGATTCTTATGCAAGGGACCCATCTCCTCATACATAGCTTTTATCTATTAGTCAACATTCTTGCCCATCACCTCCTCTTTGATACTTTTAGGATCACCTATGTTGAACAAAATAACATACTCATTAACGACATACCTAGTTGAGGGACATCGTGCTCTTGAAGATCTTGGTACTTCGACCGTGGCCTATGTCAAAGATACGTTCTTAAACACATTCTCATCACTGAGAGTTCCTCAATGGGATTCTTGTCTTCACCTTTGGGGTTTTCGTCGTCGAGTCTTCCTTGACTATCGCTTGATCCTGAGCTAATTCTCATCTTCGAAAAAATCTAGAGATGGTCTTGCCTTCTTCTCATCCTCCTTGATGTCTCAGAGAGTTTGGTCTCTAAAGAAAAGCAAATCACAACTTCAAACGACTTTTTCCTCTAAGTCCCAAAATCTATACTCTAACTCATTGTCGCTTCCCTAGCCCAAGTAATATACATTCTTGTACCTTGGCATCAAGCTTTGCATGTTCATTTTTTGACACATTGACGAACACTCAAAAGTGATTTCCTCTGCTAGAGGTTCTAAAATGCCCCAAACCCATCCTAAAAATATCTCCACTTATTTTGGATTTGTTTCATATCTACACAAATTCCCAACATTTAAAATCAATTTTATTTCATATATTACATAAATTTCAATAAAAATTCAACATATCAAACATTAGAACTTTGTTTCATGTCAATACTTTAAAAAAATATTCTCTAGCCCAAAACAACTCAAATTAACAAAAGAGACACTCATGCTAAACAGAGGCTAGAAACACTTTATCACCTCTCCATATCTTCTTGAGAATCTCTCCGGCCAGAGGACAACTAATTATGAGAAAGAGTGTTCTAATTAATGCCCACACCAATGGTTCCGGCAACTTTGCATGTGACAACAAGCTCTGATTTCAACAACAATCTTATTTATCCTCTTTGTGAAATCATTCTAGAGCAAAGTCTTTGACACATCTTATAATGTTAAATTCCATGAGCTCTGCAATACTTGCTGAAGGCACCTAAATATTTGCCTTCATTGTCGATGAGCATGCTTTTGAGAGGTCTCCCAGCCTCTCTCTCCCTCTCTTAGCAAGTTTCTATTGTCCCTTGTGAAAGTAATTGATGTTCCGTTCTATGTTTAGCTTCCTCGTGGACATTGGGGACATGTCAAATTACATTATAAGCTAATATTGAGTCAAATGTCCATCCCAGTCAACAATCTTTGATACATCATCATTGCCTATCCTGACAACTCGGAAGTTGTTCGATGTATTAGTCAAAAAGTACACTTTTGACTTTCCACGTCATATGATGCCCCAGAGTTAACAACTCATACCTTATCTTAGCAAGCTAAGCACTCATCCTTCTTTTTAATAGCTAATATCATAAGGAGCTGATCTTTGATTGCAATTGCGGTGATGATGCTCAAAATGAAAGTTGTAGGTCTTTCATCTTCATTCTTCTAGTCTTGCTTCATCTTATGGTAATCCCACCTCAATTGCACCAACTTGTTAACAGTAATAGCACCTGCAGTCTTTCTTCAAGGATGACATTTCTTCGAAGTTGCTGCATCTCATGTAGAAGATCAAAGAAAGAGATTTCCTTCTTGAAGCTTCATATTAAAGAGCTTCTTGATCAAGAAAGTCTCACTTCCTGACGTTGTTCACTTGTACAGGCTCTTTAGCTTCTTCCATAATGAATAGGTTGCCTCCTCCTCTGACAATAAATGAAATACTCCCTCATCTAGCCACATTCAAGTACAATTTGTGGCTTTTTCGACCAAGTCTCGCCATTCCTTTGCCTACATTTTTGCTAGATTCTTCTCTAAATCTACTAGAGGTAGCTGTAGACTCTTTCATCTTGGGAAGCTACTAATCCTTAGGTTCCATATCACCAAAATCTTGCTGTTAAGGCTTACCATCTTGGCAGCTAATTTGGAGTTTGTGAACTTCACAATCATACAAAATACAAAATCAAATAACACTTGCAGGTGTTAAAAAAAATTTAAAACATATGACACACTTTAACCACATAAATACAGAAGAGCAAATGTGGAAGCACTCTTTTAGTATCAGACTTTACACTAACTTAAAAATAAACACAAAAAAAGGTTTATATGGGACGATTAAAAACCCACAATTGTCATAAGCTAAGCAATTAGCTAAATATAGGATTTTACTTGGATGATTTTTCTTAAATGACTTACCAAAGAACTATAGGGGTCTTCACGTAAATCTAACTCTAACAAAAGTGGCTAATAGATGTAACTAAAAGAGGAATATCTTTTTTTGTTCTTTTTCTTCAATAGAAGATTTTGAATTACTGGACTACACGTAGTTCTCTAGTCTTTAAAAATATGGACTCACCTCCAATGTTGGATAGTTCGTATTCTATGGAGCTCTGATTTCACTCCAGCATATTTCACTTTCTCGATGTCACACTCATGATGTGATAACCTTTAAAAAAAAAACTCTTCAGTGAACCCGACAACCTACTCTTGCCCACTGCTTAAGGAGCAGAAGGCTAAGCTTTCTCAAAAGGACTTTGTTTATTTTTGTTATATATTTTGGATATGTACTTTTGTAAAGTGTAAACAATTGGTTTTGTAACTATATTATATATGGTGGTTCGGTGCAAATGTTTGTAGAGTTGATATATTAATATTTTTGTGACACTTAAAATTATTGATATTTTATATTTTGTTATGTTTTCATCGTTGTCATTCTATTGAGATGCTACCGAAATTTTTTATAAATTCGATATGCTAAAACGACTTGTGACATATGAAGCCCTCTTCTGCCCCATTTACAGTAGAAGAAATAACTTCTACTAAAATTGATGAGAATGAACCACAAATTACTATCCTAACATGACTATGCCCATATAATGGCCTTAGCAGGAGGTTGATTTGGCTACTCCCCCAAAGTCATTTGACAGTTTTTCGAGTTTTTTAGAAATATATATTCAATTCCACTAGGTAATCTCTTCTTGTGAATAGTTGAACGAGTAACTGTGTTTAGATATGAATTCATAAGAATTCTTCTTCCGAGGATTCCTTCACATAAGGAAGGCCTATATTAGAGATTACTATCCTCAGGTCCTCCATCAAGGTTCAGACCTTAGGTTATTTATCGAGATTTCAATCCTAGATCCAATCCTTGATTGAGGATTTTGCTCATAGTGGACTCCTAGAGCTCATCAAAACTTCAACTAGCCTTCTTCGAATGCACCTTTGAAGATGAATTGACTAGCTCAAATAAACCCTTTTCGAAGGTACCTTTTTCGAGAAGCTTTTTCTATAAGCTTTCTCGCTTTCTTTCTTCCTCCTTTCCTTCATAACCATCACATTCATGGCTAAAAGTGTTCAGGCTTTGGTTCAACCTATTTAGGCTTTGGGTAGAGGACATTTTTGGGATTAGGAATCATGAACAGAAAGAATTTCGAGCAAAAATCTTTTAATCCCTGCCCAAGGAGTACACAAAGTGGTGATCACGACCTAAATCTTTCACTTAACGAAGATTTTTAGGATAATTCATGTCAACTTCAGCTTATTGAAATGATTTAGCACCTACTTTAATATATTCCTTTCTTTGAAGTAGAAGAAATCATGACCTCAAAATTTCTAGGTCAGTTTCGGGTCAACTCGAATACCCATTCTTGACCCAAAGAGTAGATTAGTAATGATTTTGTAATGAGTTTTAGGATTGATCATGACCAAATTCAACCTAACAGATGCTGCTCTTGTTTGAACATTTTTTAATTCTCGAAAGTAGAAAGGATGTAGGGCTCTCGAGTCTGGTTGGTTTGGCTTCACCAAAATATTGGTGAACCTGACCTGTTTAATTTTTGTCTTGTTCAGATTGATTCGTTTTGGGTCTGCTTAATTTTAAATGACACTTCTACATGATAAAATGGCATCAGCTAGTATTCGCTTTGCAATAGCATACGGTAGGCTGAGAAATGTACCACCAATTCTGAACAGGTAATGAGAAACTGTATATACCTTTTTGAGCCAAAACCCCAACAGATTGTACCGAACATCAACGAAATGATGACAGTATAGAAAAAACGGACTGCTGTATATTGGGGATTTCTCCAATATGACAGATTCTGTTTCCATAGGCAGGCTATATACTGGGAAAAAAATGGCCGGGAATACTTGGTTGGAAAACTCAGATCTTTTGTATCATCATCTGGCACGCTAAGATGCTCCACCAACTCCTCGCTTTGTCTGGTAGTCTCAGAGGATTAGAAAAATTATAGATGTGAAGGAAATAATGACTACAAAGAACTTTACATACTGGAATAGTTTAGATTTCCTAAAATAATCTGCGAAGTCCACTCCAAGATGATTTTCCAATACTGGATTTGTTACTTCAAGCATCCATGCTGCTGGGTTGTAACCATCTTTGATCTTTGGAATCCCAGGGATTGCCTACACAAATCAAAGCACCAGAAACAAGAAACACCAATAAGAACCCACGCACAGCTCAGCGTTCCAAAAATGTTGTTGAATCAAAAAGATGTTCTGTATTTCAAAAATTCAAAAACCTATGTAAAAACTATATAACTTACCTCAAAGTACTCAATTAGCTTACAAGAATTAGTGCCAAGCGGACCAGCATATATAAGTTCCCCTCCACGCTTCATAAACAGTAGCTATCAAATACAAGTTAACAAATTAATAAACCAACAAGTATAATATGCATACACTATCACAACAGGACTAATAATACAGGACTAACAATACAGAACAGCCACAATTTGAATAATTTCATTGTTCAGGAGTCTATTCTGGATTGTTTTGGCAGGACGTAGGTATGGGAATTCTGAGTAAAGCATTTCACTTAAGCTTTGAGTAAATGGCGCAGAAATTAACTTTTAGTAAAGCAATCAAAGAAAATAACCTCATCAAAAGACTCAAAGATGTCTATACTTGGTTGATGAATTGTGCACACAATTGTCCGCCCAGTATTTACAATGTTCCTGACAGTTCTCATCACAATTGCAGCTGCCCTCGCATCTAATCCTGATGTGGGCTCATCCATAAAAATAATAGAAGGATTTGCAACGAGCTCGACTGCAATTGTTAATCTCTTGCGTTGTTCTGTTGATAGCCCATTTATGCTCGGTAAACCAACAAGTGCATCTCTTAATGTGGAAAGCTCAACTAGTTCCATAATTTCTTCTACAAAAAGCTGCATAAAGTATGCCAGATGCAGTATATGAAATTTAAAATTTTGAGAATAGATTACAATGCAAAGAAAAGAAACTTCACCTTCTGTGTCTCTTGGTCAACAAGTGAAGGTAACCGGAGCAATGCTGAAAAAATCAGTGACTCTATAACAGTAAGGCAAGGAGAGTGAATGTCATTTTGTTCACAATAACCCGATACCCTAGCAAAAGTTTTCTGGTTTTTTGGATATCCTGAAATAGTGATACTCCCTTCTATGAGTCCTCCAGTTTTTCTTCCAGCTAAAACGTCCATGAGAGTAGTTTTACCCGCACCGCTCACTCCAACAAGTGCTGTAAGAATTCCTGGCCTAAATGCTCCAGTTACATTGACCAACAACTGCAATCGATCTTCCAAAATGCCTTGTTTTTTCAGTTCCTGCTAGTAGTATTGAATAAGAATAAAGTAGTTTTAAAAAAATTTAACTACTAAAAGGACCATATAATTAACTTAAAATTACTATTTAGTCTATAATTTTCAAACCCTTGCTGAAAGGTCTCTACAGTTTACCTAATATTACAAAGAAGATCCCTCCGTAGTTAACACTTTTTCAAATTTTCAAATTCATGCCAATTTAAATTCCCTATCGCTACTTTCCTCGCCGACGGTGCTGCCTCATCGCCTCACCGGCATCGCCTTGCCATTGTTGCTTCCTTGATCCTAGAGAGAGGGAAAGAGAGATAAGTGGGCAAGTGCTGGTGCCCATTATCCTCCACACAAGCACACGTGGGCCTATGCAGGAGAGAGACACACACAGAGAGAAAGAGTGTGTGTGAGTGGAGAGGGGTTGGACATCTCCGTGTAGGCACTCGCGGGCACGCCTGCAGGGGAGAAGGAGAGAGTGTGTGGAGGGGGCGAGTGCCAGCGCCGTGCCACCCTCTATGAAGGCCCTCCTACGCTTGGGGCAAAGAGAGAGAGAGAGAGAAAGAGAGAAAGCGTGGACGGGGCGGGTGCCAGTGGCCCACCACCTTCCGCGTAGGCATGTGCGTGCTCACCTATGGGGGGGAGAAAGAGAGAGACAGACAAAGAGGGAGAAGCTAGTTGCGGGAGAGAGGAGAGAGAGGGCATCGGTAAAATTTAAATTTTTAAAAGTTTAAAACAAAATATTCTCTAAATACTGACAGAAATCATCAAATTATACCTATTATCTAATCATCATAATTTACAGGAACCTTTATTGTTATAAAATTTTTTAAATAGAACCTTTCAACAGTTTTTGAAAATTATAGATCAAATAGTAATTATGAGTTAACTATAAGGATCTTTCAGTAATTAATCCTAAAACATTACAGTAGATGTAGCATAATACGTATAGAGACTTAGATATACCATAGGCACATCTACATAATAATTGATATTGCTAAAGCACATTGTAAGGGGCTGAAAGGGTAAGACCATTCCTTTCTTTTCCTGGCCATTCTTTTCTGCATCAAAAAGAGAAATTATAGATATAGCTAAAATCAGGAGAAATAGAAGTAAGACACAACTGTTCACAACAAGATAAACCAAACACTCTCCCTCAAGAAAAAGGGGGACAAGAAACCAAGGCAATTAGCACAAACAGCTATTGAGGCTTATCATGTTGCATGGAATCATCTAGCTCGGATATTCAAAGGCAAAAGATTAAGCATTACGTAGAGGCTCAATGCAAAATTTCATATTTATGGAAACACATGTTCTGTGATAATAAAATTCAAAGTTTTGTAAATGCCAAGTAAGCATATATCATCATCATCATCATCATCATCATCATCACTTTATCCATGATATGAAACTTGAAATCTATGACATTCTGTAATACAAAACAGAGATCGAGACAGATTATCTCTGCATTTTTCATTCTGCAAAAATTTAGAAGGGATCTACATATCTGAAATATAGCATAGTGTATGTAAGTTCACGTTAAAGAGCTGAGACACTTATAACAAAAAAAAGGAAGTTATGATGAAAATTTGTTGTAATCACCAGAAGTAGCCTGAAAAAGTATTTGTATGGCAAGTCATGAAACATTCCTAATAGCCAGAAACTTGATTAGGATCTTGCAGAAAAATTATAAATTTTATCTCACTAATATTCAGCAACGTCATAAATAAACACTGTTGCTTGGCTTCCCAGCAAAGTTTAACCCATGCGTTCAGGTGCTGCAGTTTGGCTTAAAAAGTATTGCCCTTCTTGGTTAATCTCCAGAATACATATTGTGACGTCTGTGGCCGAAGAGGGCGGGGAGTATTCGCCGGGTGATGTCCCAAGAGAGGGGAATCACTGATGTAGAGTGCGACTCCTGACAGATTTCTAAGCCGAACAATGAGTGGTGAGAGGGGCACAGGAATGCATTGACCCACATCGAAAAGGGAGGGAGATCTTGAGTTGTATAAGTAGATAACGTGATCTAAAAATAGTAAAAATCGTGAGGCTAATGATGGAAACTCCGTATTTAAGCGTGCTTGGGCTGGAGTAGCACTGGGATGGGTGACTTCCTGGAAAGCACTCAAGTCACGCAATTTTCCTAAAGCCAAAGCAACAATACCTCTACATTTGGATCAGGGGATGTGACACATATGTTCTTTTATTAGCGGCATCAATTATCACATAAACATGCCATGATATACAATATTTATTGTGATAGTTATCAAAGACAACTAAGAGCAAAAACAATAACAAAGTCCCAATCACAAACTATTTGAGGTTGGCTACATGATTCCTATTTTCCATTCAATGTCGTGTAAAGCAACACTTTCTTAGAGTGCAAGTGATTCAAGATCACATTTTTATCACCCAATCCCAAAGTCACTTCAAGTTCAAGTCTACCCTTACCTATATTTAACATTTTGTGACATGAATCGCCTGATTTATATACAAAGGCCTCTATTTGTTGACAAAAGAATGACCACACAATCTTCAACATCATTCCACCATTTTATTCTCAATAGGTGTCATTCCCACTCTAATAATCATTTATGTGATCCACTCTATTGTGACAAATTAAATATCTCAGAATCTGCATCTTCACTATACTTATTTTAAGGTACTATGTTTGTCCAACATTTAATCTCATATAGCCTAACTGATCAAATAGTAATTTGTAAAGTTTTCCAACCAGATAGACATCTTCCTATGAAAATCTCAAAGAAACAGAATGAAAATATCATGCTTAGTTTGGTTCTCCATGGGAAAACATAATGAAAGCCATCTTATAAGGTTATGTAAGGACTGAAGCATGAAATGAATGTAATAGCTAATTTAGCATTCATGTCACCAAAAGTTTTGTAGTTCAAAATAAAATAAATGATGCCGAGTCTATTTACAAATTTAGAATAAAGAAAAAGGACACACCTAAAAATGCATCTGATTTTAAGTAAGATCTTAGTTCAACAAACATTCTCCCATCATTCTTCCTTTCACTTTTCTGGCAAAGTTCATCCTTGGACACAATGGCTTGTGGCCTAACCAAAGCTGTTAGAATAAGAGCAACTTAGTAATCCACGTGAATGGCAAACTTGTAAAAAGATGTAGATTATGCACAAGGCTCCTGCTGTGTCAATTTTGAGGATGGCCGACAAATTCTGTGATAAATCTATATACATAAGTATATACATAAATATATATATATATATATATATATATATTTGAGTGGAGCACACACCCACTGAGCTCCATGGCTTTAGGTAGGTGGGGCAAGCTAAGGAGATATATATGAGCCTTATATATTTAACTTAGTTTTATATATATTAATATTATATTAATCTTATATAATTATCAGCTCTTCCTTTGCTAATCATGCCCATCACTCCCTGGCTTCTATTTTTCCACTCCATGTCCTCTTCCCCTCTCTGTTATGCTTCTCTGAAGGCCTAAATCGAGCTATTGGAGCTTAAAGCTCATGGTAGCGATTATTGCGTGAAGGAATATTCGAGTTTGAATGTGTTAATTAAAAAATTTTAGTGTTTTCACAATGTAGGTGGGAGATTCGAGGTGAACCTTGGATTGCTTTTGACTTGTTTTGAGGTAAGTAGTTCATAATTAATTAACATTTTATGTATATACGCTCTCTTGGTGTATATAGTATTTATATGACATCTCGAAAGTGGTGACCAAAGAAATACATTTGTTTTAAATCCCTTTTATATCATGTTATTTGATTGACTTGTCACTATTGCAAATTCACACTCCATTTGCTCTATCATGTGCTTGTTTGCTATCTTTATATATTTGATATTGATGAATCATATTTTTAAACTAATGATTGTATTTATAGATGATATATTAATCTATTCGAAAGATGAAGTGATGCATATTGAACACCTCTATATCATTTTTGCAAACACTTCGAGAAAATAAGTTATATGCAATGTTTTCTAAATATAAATTTTGGTTAAAAAGTGTAGTTTTTCTTGGACATAATTAGTGGAAAAGGAATTTCTGTTGATCCACAAAAGGTGAAGCAATCAAAGATTGGTCTATAACAACTAATGTCTCAGAAGTTTGAAATTTTCTTAGTCTTGTGGGATATTATCGAAGGTTTGTGGAAGGATTTTCTCGCATCGCATTATCTTTATCTTGATTAACTAAAAAAACTATTAAATTTGAGTAGTCTGAAACCTGTGAAGAGAGTTTTTAAAAGCTCAACAATTATCTTATCTCAACACCTGCTCTTACAATTCCATCAGGTGATGACCGCTTTCAAATTTATAGTGATACTTCATATCAAGGTTTGGGAATTAATGCAGCATGGTAAAGTTGTAGCTTCTGCATCTCGACAACTTAAAGTCTATGAGAAGAATTATCCAACTCATGATTTGGAACTTGTACCAATCATATTTGCTCTCAAAATATGGAGGCATTGCTTATATGGGATTCAATGTGAAGTTTTTATTGAACAAAAAAGTTTAAAATATATTTTTACTCAAAAAGAACTTAACTTACGACAAGGAGGTGGCTGGAATTGATAAAAGACTATGACGTAGATATTCAGTATCATCCAAAAAAAACAAATGTAGTTGCGGATGCTTTAAACTGAAAATCTGTCATTGATATTAATGCTAATTTTGAGAGGGCTACTACAAGATGGATGATTACGCAGGAGTAATGCCTAATAAAAAAATGAAAAGCTTCAACTTGAAGTAATATTGCCAAGTCAAATTCAATATTAGCTTAAATAAGCATTCAACCTTCATTACAAGATTGAATCAAGTTTACTCACGTTGAAGATTAGGAAATGCAAAAGATTATTCAACAAGTAAATCAGAGCTTGAAATAAGATTTTACTATAGACTCCTCTATCGCTTTGAAGTTTACTCTAAAAATTGATTGTGTGAACCAAATTATGGTGGATTACAACAAAAGATATTAGAAAAAGCACATATGTCTAAATACATAGTTCATCCAAGAAGTACTAAAATATATCAAGATCTTAAAGAATTATTTTGGTGGCCAGAAATGAAGAAAGATATTGTGAACTTTGTATCAAAATACTTAAATGGTCAAATAGTCAAGGCTGAACATTAAAGGCTGAGTGAACTATTGCAACCTTTACCTATACTAAAATGAAAATGGGAAGAGATTGCAATGATTTTATAGTAGGTCTGCTTAGATCCAAAAGAAATCATCATGCTATATAGATAGTAATAAATAGATTTATAAAATTAGCACATTTTATCGACTAAGCAAATTGACTCAGTTAATAAACTGGTAAGAGTTTACATTGATAATATTATAAGATTACATGGAGTACTAACTATTATAATATTTGATACAGATGCAAGATTTACTTTTAGATTTTAAAGAAAAATGCAAAAAGCTCTGGGCATAATGTTGAATTTTAGCATAACGTTTCATCCCCAAACTGATGGCCAATCTAAATGCACTATTCAAACATTGGAAGATCTATTAAGAGTATGCGTGCTTGATTTTGGTGGTAATTGGGATGACCATTTACCTTTAGTGGAGTTTACTTACAATAACAGTTATCAATCAAGAATTAAAATGCTCTTTATGAAGCTTTATATGGTAGAAAGTGCAAAATACCTATTTCTTAGTATGAAGTGGGTGAAAAAAAATTTTGAGACCACAATTAGTGGATGAAACAACTAAAAGAATTCATTTAATCAAGAATCGTCTTCAGTCAGTACAAGAAAAATAAAAAAATATATATTTTGATTCTAAACATAAAGATATTGAGTTTAATATTAGAGATCATGTATTTTCGAAAGTTCTACCTATGAAAGGAGTTACTAGATTTGGCAAAGGTAGAAACTTAAACCTCACTATATTAGTCCTTTTGAGATATTTGAAAGGATAGGAAATATGACTTGCAGATTATCTCTCTCACCCAGATTTTCAGAAATACATGATATATTTTATATTTCATCACTGAGGCATAATATATGTGATCCTTCCCATATAATTTAGTCAGATTAACTGAAACTCAAAGAAAGTTTAAGCTATACAGAGAGATCTGAAAATATTATTAATCATCAAGTCAGAGTTATATGTGGACGATCGATTCCTTTTGTTAATGAACTTTGGAAAAGTCATAGAAAAAAGAAGCTATCCGAGAGATTGAAAAAGAAATACATGATAAATATCCTTATTTATTTGAGATCCAAGGTATGATTTGAGTTTTGAATTTGAGGACCAAATTCTTTAAAGGTGCGGAAAATGTGATAACTTCATATATATATATATATATATGAATAGATCCCACATCCGTGAGCTCCATGGCCCTAGGTGGGCGCAGCAAGCTAAGCAGATATATATGAGCCCTATACATTTAATTTAGTTATATATATTATTAATATATTAATCTTATATAATTATTAGCTCTTCATCTGCTAACCATGCTCACTCCCTCGCCCTCTGTTGTGCTCATTCGAAGGCCTATATTGAGCTGTTGGAGCTTAAATATCATAGTAGAGATTATTGCATGAAAGTGTATTTGAGTTTGAATGTGTTAATTACAGAAACATTTTGTATTTTCATAATGTTTTAAAATATTTTTGATAAATCTTAGATTAAATAGATATATTTCTAATTATTTTTCAAAAAATCTTTAAATTTATAATTTTATTTAGATTTAATTTGTACATACATATAGTTTTATGTTTATCGTCGAAATTGGTTGGAAATATTTAAAGAGCATTTTATATTAAATTTTATGAGTAATTTTTGAAGTGGATATTTTATTTGTATGATTTTAGGTTTGACTGATGCCGAAGTGGTGGGAAATTCGAGGTGAACCTTGGATTCCTTTTGACTCATTTTGAGGTAGGTAGTTGTTACTTAATTAAGTAACTAACATTCTTATGTGTATTTCCTAGTATACATATATTTTGTATAGTACTTATATGACATCTCGAAAGTGGTGACCATAAAAATATATTTGCTTCACCCCTTTGATATCACGTTATTTGATTAACTTATTACTATTGCAAATTCACACTTCATTTGTTCTATCATGTGCTCATTTGTTATCTTTAAATATTTGATATTGTGTATATATAATTCGTTATATTTAGAGCACGTACCTTATTTTGTATGCTTGATATATGATAGATCGACATATACAACTGGGTGTTTTTATCTGAGGCACATAAGCGAGACTAATGAATCCCCAGAGTTTGGGATTGACAAGTCCCCGTAGGAACCGATCGGTTCACTTTGTTAGGCTTCAGCTTAGTACCTCAGTGGATTGTTGTAGCATCAATCAGTATAAATATAATTATGTGTAAATAACATCACGTGATAATCTATAATCTTTTGATATGCTCTGAAGATTTGTCAACTTTCATTCAGTTTCTTGTCGCAATTACAATAAAATTGCTTAATATTTTCTATTTGTGATCTATTGGAGACTTTCTATTGTTATATGCTTAAAATGTTAATTCCTCTCCATTATATTAGCTTTGACTTGTAACACTTTTGTTTGTTATCCTTTGATTTGTATATTTTTCATACTATCATACACTAGTTATCTAAATTTTGATCATCTAGAGTAATCTTTTTAGCCTCCAAGTTTACTTATTCATTTAAATCTGAACTATCTATTGAGTAATTTGTACTCACTCCATTATTATTAATAATAATGTTATTATTATTTTACAAATTAATGATGGGTAGAAAGACTTATTTATTTTCTTATATATTTTGAACATGTACTTTTGTAAATAACTATTTTTTTAATAATATTGTATATAATGGTTCAGTGTGAATGTATGCAGAGTTGATGTGTTTATATTTTTTGTAATAAGTCATATAATTATTAAAATTTTATATTTTTGTTATTTGTTCTCGTCCCTTTTGTTCTATTGAGATGCTGCCAAAATTTCTATAAATTCAATATGCTAGAATGGGGTCTAATATATTCAACCATACCACTAATTGAAAAAGCCTCACCCAGGCACATGATAAGTAGTCACAATAGGGTAAATATTATGCCAAAGCTTCCCTCTGTGCCAATAAAATTACTGATAATAGCTTCAAGTGTGCTAAGGATAAAATCACTGATAATAGCTTCAAGTGTGCTAAGAAGGATAAAAGAAGCTCACGATTAAGGTAAGTGAGGAACAAGGTGAATAAGACATTCAGCATGACAGTGTAGCCAAGCAATGCGCCCACACCAATCCAGAACCAATAACTTTCTGTAAATAGTCCATAACCTTTCAGTACTCTCTTTCCCAGTGGTATGTTATTGCTTCCCACTTTCTGTAAAATCAAAAGAAGAAAGTTTATCAAAAAGAAAAAAGGATAAACGTAGTAAACATCATCAAAGTCTTTCTCTTATCTCATGGAAATTGGGAATAGAGAACCACAGGTTAAGATAACAAATAGGGCTACAAGCTCCAAGAACATGGTTATAATTAGACCAAAGAGCCAAAACTTAAAGCATTTGCTTTAAGCAGAAAATTAAACTCACTGTTTTTGAGTCACTGGATGATATTTACCAAGAAAATCTAAGTGATTTGTTCAATGGTCACTTAGGTTAAATATTTCTATTGACCTTCGAATTTATCAAGACAGAGAGCAAGGAGCATGCAGTAGATAGGTACTTAGTTTGGCCCTATGTAGATAGATCTCCCACGTTTCAATATTAGCCAACTATGTCCCTCTAGTTTAGGAATAGATGCAGCTAGGTCCTTGTTTAAAGTAAAACGTTAAAAATGAACTTATTTAGGTGTCACGCATGGCTTAGTTGCCTTCTAACAATTCTAATATACCTAACTACCCAAACCCTCATTTCTTTCTTTTCTCATCATTTGGCATGCATCCAAGAAAAGAAGTAAATAATTGAAGGGCTTAGAAAGAGGTAGTTAAGGAATATTAAGATTGTCAGAGGGCAATTAATCCACGAAAAACTAGTTGCATCTATTCATAAACTATAAGGTAAGACTATAAATGAATTGAGCATTTGGGAATTTTTTTTTTCTTTTTTGGAGTAATTCAGGAAATTATTAAGGGTTTGTTTACGTATGTTCATCAAGCTTAACAAACAAGCTTTAACATATTTTTAAAAGCACGAGCCTTAAGTGAAAGAGCTCAAATATACTAACAATCGACGTCATAATGCTCACAAATAATGCATACGAAGAACATGAACATACTCATTTAAAGCTTGATTATGGGGTCGATTAGAGGCTCTAGCTCGATTATTATTGTTAAATCTCTAGTTACCAACAGACCTAAAAGCTTAAGCTTATAGATAATGGCACAGGATATAAACACGCTCCCTCGCGTGCAAAGCTTCTTTGCTTTGCACTGTGGATTTAACATAGATCTATTTTCCTTTTATTTTAACCTTATAACTAGGTTACCAAGGTTCGAACTTGAGGCTTTTAACCTTGATTCCATGTTAAATCTTTGACTATCAACTGACCAAAGAGCTTAAGCTTATATGTAATGGCCTAAGAATATTTTTATATTCTTGCAATTATTATTTTTATTACGACATTGTAAATTTTAATTATATTACTAATTTTGTGTCGCAGCCTACAAAGAAAATTTATTTATTTATTAGTTAAGTTTTTCCTCTCATGGTAATACAATTTAATGGATGGTATATTGTCTATAAACAAGATTGATTATTGAGCTTGATATGAGCTCAACTATCCCTCTAATTGCTAGATGTAAAGCTCGATTTCGCAATAAAAAGAATGATCGCTAGTTCACGAACAAGCTAGAATCAAGCTCGAGCTAGTTCTTTTGTCAATAGAATCGAGCTTGAACATAGTAGCCAAAAGCTTGGGTTGCTTATGCACGAGCTTGAACAATGAAAACTGAAATGAGCTTGAACATGAACATGATCAAGCTCAGATCAGTTAAATTCATTTACAGTCATTCAAGAGGAACCTGTGGCTATTTTAGAAACGTGAAGTACTTATGCGCACATATGGTCAAAGTAGAAAGACCTATCTAAATAGTATTTACTCTTTTAAAAGAGACAAATTAAAACATTAAGTTGACACTAATTTCAGTAATAAAAGCTTTCACTTTCAATCCCTTCTCTGACCCTACATTCTCAATCAGAACAGATGCTTAAGACTTGTATACAGTTCATTCTTGTTATTTCTTCATTGATCGTTTCTAACCAATCTAAATGAACTAATATTTTTGTATAATTGTGAAAATGTTGCAAACTAAAATCATGCAACTTACTGAATGCTCATGTCCGTATTTTATTTTTTTTTATTAGCTCATGTACCTCATTTTACCTGATTGAATATTAACTTATATGCTCATAACAATATAAATCAAAGGCCATCAGTACTTCTAATTGAAGAACCGAAAAATTAAAGAGGCGCCTTTGATTGGGACCTTGATTAAGAAAGTAAAAAAAATGGATCTCGACCTTGTCCCAAGAATGTCCAAGGAATTCATTGACAGCTCCAGCATTTTGTGCGTACATCAAAGGAGAAATCCAGTAACCCCAAATCCACCAACTTGGTATGCTATCTGTGAAAGGGCATCAAGAGAAGAATACCTCAAAAAAAGACGAGAAAATTTCAAAACACAAAAGAGAAAAGCACATAATGTTTTTTACCTCTAGATACGATAAATCCACCAAGAATCATTACAACCAACATAGCAAAAGATCCAAAGGTATTTGAAACTATCATATTGCGCCCTAATGATGCCATTACACGGAAAAGGGCCAAAGACATCTGGTGCAAGAAGAAAAGCAATAGTAACTGCCCAAAGAATCTGCAGATTCAAACGTCAAGATTATTATTTAATTAACAAATCATGAGAAAGGCACATAGAACAGTGACATCAAAGAGAACGTTGGCCGCAAAAAACATGATGGCTTTACCTAGTAATATGTGGATCGTAGCCAACCACATAGTATGTCACTGCAACCCACATTGCTGATTCTATGAAGGATGTAAGAATACTTAAGACCCATGAAGGTAGTGAATAAGTCCAGGGAGGGTAGAAATGCAAATCCCTATGCTTGTAAAGCACTGGTAACTTTGCAATCAATAATGCAACTTCAGTAAACCCATTGAATAGAATCATCACAGCTGCAAAATATAATGCCCCAAGATAGATAATCCCATCATCTATATTATCATGGTGCATAGTTGAGCGGTAAAACACAGTCATTGTGATAATTGCAACAAGCAGAAGCTGCAAAATCAGGATTCATGTTGTATCAGTGAGTCATGTGTGATCAAAATTCTTTCTAAAATTAATGTGATAAAACTAGACAACAATATATCATCAGATACATATATATATATATATATATATATATATATATATATATTGTTTTTTCTTTCATATGAAAA
>JAEMOT010002902.1:48038-82937 GCA_019297695.1 Apostasia ramifera
TTTAGGATTTAGGGTTTAGGGTTTAGGGTTTAGGGTTTAGGGTTTAGGGTTATATTAAAAAATTTTTCATGATTTTTATTCAAACTTTACTATTGATTATAGATTTTTTTTTTATTTCTAATCACTAGATCAAGATGGACAATATGATTTAAATTAATTGAATAAATAAAGACATCTATATCTAAAGTTAGATTAGGGAATGATCGACTAGTTCGAATTCTATCATAAATTTTATTCTAATATCAACTTGTCAAATGTTAGATTAGGGAATGGTCGACTAGTTCCTCTTAGAAACTAAATCGGATTAGAATTCAAATTTCTAGGTTTGACTTGTTGACAATAAATATCGTCACAATGAATAGCATGGACTGTTTTTCATAGTTGAACCTATAAGCTTTTATTTGTTTGACAGTTCAAAATTAACTTAATTTAATTTTAAACAGGTATATCACATCATATATAAAATTTAATATTAAAAATTAACTTTATTTCACATCCTACATATATTACCAAAATAATAACTAACTTATATGACATCTCTCACATATCCAAACATAATAATTAATTTTATATCAAATCCTTCACATTTTCCAACATAATAACTAATTTTATTTAAAATCATTCACAACTTCCAATAAAAAAAAATATTTTGAATTTATATGAGAACGCCTTTATCCCTAAAGGCACATTTTAGCCAGACTTTTACATCATGAATTTCCCGCCTTACCCCTTTTGCCTTGGTTAGCTCTCATTTCTTTAATTTTAAATTGCGACCCTAAGTTATCAAATAACTAAATAGAATCTTTGGATAATACAAATTAATAGCCGAACATAATTTGAGAGTAAAATCTTTTATTCAGATTTCGATAAATTATTTATGAGATAAACTTAGAGAAAGTCAGTTTAGATAGTTTGGACATATAAATCATAGGCCGATTGAAGCTTTAGTTAGAAAAAGATGGAGACCAAAGAAGACATGACAAGAAATTATAAGGAGTGATCTTAGTTACTTAGACTTAGATAAGAATTTGGTAACTGATAAAGCGCAACGAAAATAAAGGATTCATGTAGCTGACTCCACCTAGTGGGATTAAGGCTTAGTTGTTGTTGTTGTTGTTGTTGTTGTTGTTGTTGTTGTTATTTATGAGATAATTTAAAAAGGATCATAATCGATATAATCATAGCACCACTCGAATTCTCAAGATTTTGATGGGTCATTCTCTGACTCAATTTGACCCAACATATGTAGTTACTTGCATCGACTTAAATCCATCTTTGAGTTGGCTCACAGTGAACTAATAATTAATACTCATAAGGTGAAGTTAAAAGAATCCTTCTGCTTTTAGTAGAGAGAAGATGACTGAACATGACAAGCAAATATGATTTCAATTTCATGTTTCGAAGGCCATGTGATCAATCTTCATAATAATGATGAATGTAGAAGGAAAAAAGAAAACTTTCTTTACAACATCCTTGGTAGCAAAAACTTATTAAGATGTAACCTCTTTAAAGATTTGTTCATGCATTAGTCAAGACAAATTTGCAAAAGGGAGTGAGTCTACATACAGACACACACACACGAGTAATGTTAGCATCGAAAATAAAAATAGATTGCATTTTTATAAAATTTCTCTAATATAGTCTAGTTGGGGAAAATATTCTAAACTAGGATTAACAATGTAAAATAATGTTAAACTTGAACTTAGAGATCAAAGCGAGGATAGGAAAAGGGGGTCCTCTCTGAAGGACGCTTGAGGAAGGTAAAGGATTGACTGGATGTAGCTGCATTGCTGGGGCAACGAACTACCTGAGAGGAGCGAGTTTAATGGCACAGAGCTATCTGAGCCATACAGTTGAATAATGATCGAACAATGAAGGCCAAATGGAGAGCTTAGTTCTATTTTCAAAAGAGAAGAAAGAGAAGAAGCTCCTCTTTATCATAAATGATGGTATTTATAATGAATATAGAGTAGATAGAGAGAGATAAATTAGGTGAATTTCATTAATACGGGAGGAGCTCTGTGGTATGAGCAACTATATAACAGGCCCATGCCTATAGTTACCGTGCTTTAATGATGGCCACTTCTTCTTAGGTCATGGCCTAAGCACTGTACCATATAAACATGGTCTAAGGGCTAACTACTAAGTGAACTTTGGTCAAGGATCCAATTTGAGATGTCTTATTTAGATGCCCATGTTCAATTGTGGTTGTTCAGCTGCCTATGTGGCATTCAACTCTAATGACTCAATTCAACTGGCCACTTTTGAACCTTTTGGGAACAAGGTTTGAGGGTTAGCCATCAAATTATTCCTAATGTGATTCACGTGTCAGATTAGGCTAACGTGATGAATATCCTTAACACAGTCTTTGCAATATCTTGTGACCATACTATCAAAAAAATATCTCGTGACCCAGATATATATTGTCCATTTTGACTTTAAAAAACTGCATAACTTGAGGACTTCCAAAAGATCACCCACCCAAGGACTGCACAAACTTAAGCATTCTGAGATATCTAATAAAATCAAAAAATGATGGGAGTTTTCGAGCTATAAAAGTGATGGTATGATCTTAATTTGTAGAGGTATATTTTAATGGCAAAATTATGGGGTTAGTGATGGGAACTCCGTACTCAAGCATGCTTCAATTTTAGTAGTCTTGGGATGAGTAATCTCTGAAAAATTCTCAAATCATACAATTCTCTAAAGTCAAAGCTAATACCTTTATATCTTGATTACGAGATGTTATAGTATTGTTTACAATAACTAACGCTACTCCAATAGATAAGAATATCCCCAGAAAAGAAGTCGAGAGAAATGAGTTTTTATTATAATCACCATCATAGTTGAGGCGGAATAAAGTTGAGCTTAAAATTTAGGAGGCCAAAAGGCACTATTTCGAGAATTATGGTGCAGTAAAGAATAAAGAAACATAAGAAAAAAGTACATATAGAATTTATATGATTTCAATGAAATTGCATGCCTAAAATGCTTTCTTGTAGTTATTTTAAATATTACAAATTCTTTGTGACCTCTATTTGGTTAGAGACCAAATTAGCTTAAAATTTATTTTTTCATTCTCAATATATAAATTTTAACATAAAAATTTCATTTAAATTCATATTCTATACATTTCTCAAAATAACAATTAATTTTATTTATATTCTATATAATATAAAAATAAGTTATGACCAAAATAACCTCTAAACAAACAGAGGCTAAATCATCTATATGATAGAAAAAATTATAGCGGTGCAAAAAAAAGTATTTAAGGCACAATCAAGTCCTAGAAGAAAATTAAGGAATTAGTCAATAACTATTTCGAGTAATATCAAGTTCCACATCCCTACAGAGGCAGGCCTAATGTCATTAATATAGGACAGCATGTAAATTTGGGTAGAAAAACAATTCTAACAGTTTGTAATAGAAGACTATGAATTTTTTTCTTACAAAACATTGTTTTTTAAAAATATTTTCCTACAAAACTTTAGACTTTCTAATATTTAGAATATAATCCTGTCTTAAATTCACACCAGCTCTTCTCCTACCTACCTTCTTTGTAGTTGTGCCATTCATTAGGTGTCACACATGTACTTATTCTTGCCATTTTTTCTTTTTTTTGCATTTTGTACACCATTAGTAGGATTGGGACCACATTAATGGTGGAAATGAAAAAAATTATTTAAAGGGAAAATACATTCAATGCTAAGCAGGATATGTACTTTACAGCTACAAAAAATTCCTAAGACCGTTTGGTGCGATGATTAAATCAGGATCAAAATGATACTAATTTAAAAAACAACAACAATAATAATAAATAAAAAATTTTAATCATTCTACAAAAATTTTAATATAAAAAAAATATTATTTTACTTCACATACTCAATAATTTTCAATAAAAAAATTAATTTTATTTTACATCCTAGACCAAAATACTCGATTCGAATATTTTTTTATATTAAAATTTGTGTAGAATAATTAAAATTATTTATTTATTATTATTATTGTTGTTTTTCAAATTAATATCACTTTGGTCCTGATTTGGTCTTCGCGCCAAACAGGGCCTAAGGGTGTGAAATTTGAGCAAGGGACTTCAACGAAATACTGCGCAAAGAGGAATTGTATTAAAAGTAGTAATATGTCTACAACAACAACGTTCTAATCCCAAACTACTTTGGATTAGTAACATGGATTGGTCATCTTCTTTTAGCTCTAAACAAAGCAATACACTTCTATACGTGTTAATATCTCCTTACTTTTATGAGGTTGTACTCTTACCTAATTCGTAGAAAGTGAAGACTTTCCTCGTGTCTTCTCACAAGATAAAGAGGCTTTTCCGTAGGGAGGGATCTCATTTGATGAACTTATTACGGTATTTTTGAGCTACCTTCATCCAACTACTCTAATAAGACCTACCTTATTACACTCTTATAAGATAGGATGGTATTCTGAAATGAAATAATCATGTAAAGTTGACTTGCAGTGTAACCATGACAGTTGATAGGTCAATAAGCCTGTCTTGACATCCCAGCCAAGTTTTAGCTATAACTACATCATGAGTGTCAACAATGCTTCTTTCATATCTATCTCACGAGATTATCACGAGACAACCTAAACACATTTGGCATCTTTCAGCGTAACTCATATATAACTCTGCCAAGCCATGTTATACTCAATAATATGAATGCCCACTTATTTGTCACTTAACTCGGATATGATCGCGAGACTCAGGCATGATTGTCACACTCGAGTATGATCATTAGCCATATCATATTTGTCTGTCAATTTTCCTTGGTGTGATTCCCACACCAAATGATTCCGATCCTGAAGCCGACCTTTATTCTATCATGCATTTGTCAAACACATGCAAGCAATGCTGTGACATAGCGTCATGGCTACAAAATTAAGTTCACATGCAGGTTCTTCACTAACAATCTTGCCCTTATCTTGCCAGAGAGAAAATGCAGAAAAAAGTCCTGAAAGGCCTTTCGTGGCCCTTAGATCTGTAGAAAATTTGTGCACATCATGATAAACTACACAATGAATGCACAAATCTCAAAGGAAATCAAAGGCTGAGCAATCTCCAAGTTCTTTATTTTTTTTTTCCTTACCATATCCAGCTTGGTGAATGGCATCAGAGTATCACCTAACAAGAACTGCTGACATTAATGAAAACCCAGCATTTAATTTCCAGCACCTTTTATCTGCTACAAGTATTGATTAATGGCTTACACATGGCTGTAATGTGAACCTGGCCTCAATTATTAGCTTTACCATTTCTTTGAATAAATGTCACTCAAGTTCCTAAAATTATGACCTACAAATTTGAAAATTTTTCTTTTAAATCTTAATTTAATTTCAATTAAATTTTTAGTTAGATTCTTCTACCAATTTAACTAACAAAAAGGATAAAACAATTAGTATTAATCTATGTGAAATGTAGCTTTGAAGTGTTGTTTACTGTCATCAATAGATGAAATAAAACATTAGAGGACTGCTCTTTTATGAGGTTTTTTTAATTGATATAAATATTTTTTGATATGATATTTTTATTTAAAAATTTAAAATAAATTAATTTTACTAATATTAATTTTAAAAAAAAAAAACATTATATAGAATTTGAAATAAATTTGATTTTAATGTTAAAATTTATATAAAATNATTTATTATTTTTTATTAATTTAAATAAATCCCACATTTTAAAAAACTATTATAATTATCTAATTTCATTCTTCTTTAAAAATTTAATAAAAATTTAAAATTTAATTTCTCCACTTTTACTTTTTTTTAAAGAATTTTAAACTAAAAATATAATAATAAAATTAATAAATAAAAATAATTTTATAACACAATAATAAAAAAATTAAAATTATATGTTAATTAAAACCAAACTACAATACTTTAACAATTTCAAAAACCCAAATTAAAATTTTAAAAAATTAAAGGCAATTTACACTGCAAGGCTTGGATGCAAGTTTACTCTAAAATTTATATGTATATGAAATGAGATATAAGATTAATTTTAATTTTGATTTGAGCTTCTAATACTCAATCAACATAGAAATTCATAGGCTGAACCAAGCAGAGAAACTCCACTCTGACCGAAGAGAAGAAACAGCAAGCATTCAACTCACCACAAGCTCTAGCTCTATTTAATTCAATCAAGCTCACATAATTATGATCATAAGAAAAGTTGTTGCAGTTCAGGCATCTATTACTTCAGGCGATATTAAATAAATTAAACCTTTCTTGCTTGCAAAGTGGAGTTAGGAAATGCACCATCACTGATCATTTTCAGATGAGCCAAAAAGCCCATGAAAAATTGTTTCATGAACCCGATATCACGAAGATGCATCGTCCTAAGGTATAACCCCGAAAACCGATGAAAAATTGTTTCATAAATTTAAACACATGAACTCGAGATCGCAAAGATGCATCTCAACACAGTTACATATAACAGGTAAGAGTAAACAGTTTATAAAGCTTGAGAACAGAAACAAGTTTTGACACATTGCATTTCAGATGTTCCCATCATGGTCACAAATTACACATCACCCACACTTTAAGTGATGAAAAGATAAGGAGTCTTACTGTTATAAACGTTCACCTCTAAGACAAATACAACACATAAAAGACTACAAAACCCTGAACCCTAAAATTACTGATGCGAAATGAAAAAAAAAAAGAGGGGGGGAGAGAGAATGAATATGAAGAAAGCAGCTACAAGACAGCTTCGCAGGTTGCTCTGTTATGTCCCGCCATCTTGCATCTGCTACAGTGCCATGGTCTATTAGTCTTCCTGGGCTTGAATCGCTTTCTCCTTGGTTGTCCAGGCGGATGGCTTGCCGGAGGAGGAAGATATAACCTGGAGGTGTTGAAATCAAGGTTCACAATATCGGGTATTGGTTGGATCAATTCACAATAGGTTGTGCGGTAGCAGTCAATCTTAAAGTAATCCGAGCAATAGTCATACACAGATCTTCCCAGCCGACTGAAAACTGCGATAGAATGATTGCATGGCAAACCGGATACCTGCCATCTCCGACAAGAGCAACTCCATTCTCTAATATTGACGACATATATCACGCTACCACGCACCTCGAAAACGGTATCAGAAGAACAAATCACGTTCAGCTTGCGCGCTTTCGGTATCTCCTCCTGCAACTTTTCCTCCATAGACGGAGTTAGCGGGCCAGACCACGAATTAGAAGTCTCTCTTCTTGCATGCATCACATCCATTAATTTGTTTTGTATTGCATCAACCATCTGCACTATGAACGACTCACATTTGCTTGGTATCCAGTCGCTAAAAGCATCGGCGACGTTCGACGACAAGTGGTCATATCTTGCACCCTTGAAAAATGCATCTGACCAAGTTTCGGGCTTGCTAGCCTTTACCCACTCAGCAACTTCACTCGAAACTGTAGCTATGCTTTCAATGAATGAATTGAATTCCTCGACCGTGCATGCTTGGGCGGCTCGAGTGAAGTCATCAGCCATTGCATGCTTCTGTTGTTGAGACCAGGGACCTTTCTTCAGTTCTCCTTTCAATTCCTCCATGAGTGGATGCAAGCATTGACCATGATAACTATCTGGAAATACCTGAGGAACAGCCTCCGCCAAACCTTTCTGCCATTTGGAAATAAAGGTAATAGGTCTAGGCTTTGTCAGGGTATACCTTAATTGAGCCAAGAACCAAAGCCAAGTATCATAAGTCTCATCCTCCACTACAGCAAACGCAATTGGAAAATCAGCATCATTGCCATCTACAGTAGCAGCAGCCAGTAGCTTACATTGATTGCTAGATTTCAAAGGAATTCTATCAAGAAAAACAAGGGGGCGACATCCTAGTTCAAATCCATGAATTGAAGCATGATAGGAGACGAAAAAGCGGCGAAACTTCGAATCAACTGATGTGTACAATATAGCCACACTGCCTGGGTTTGTCTCCATTATCTTATCACAATACCAAGGCAAAAGGCTAAAAGTCTCTTTTAGATTACTATAGAGCTCCTTCTGTGCATCTTCTTTTCCTCTCCAAACCTGGTGATAAGTCAAGGTCACCCCATAATTTTCATAAATTTCTTTGGCGATATCTCTGGGTTTACACTGTGGTTCGTATTGCAACTTTTCTTTGATAATACTTGTCAGCCATTGCCTAGTGGTTCTACGCTGCCCATCTTTGCCATTACCTCCCCCACACGTATGAACATCATTCAGTGTCTTGATCACAAGTTTCTGCTTGTGAGACGGCATGGATGCATGTATCCTCCATGTGCAACTCTGGTCATTGTTGCAAACCGCTGTAACTTTGTTATTGACATTTTTAATATACTTGTAAATGAAACCTTTACTAATGGCGTATTTACATAACTGCTCACGAAAATCATTGGCATTATCAAATTCTTGTCCCACACCAGTGATAACATCATCCCACAGACTATTGGAAACTAGTGGCCTGACATTCAATGGACTTGCAACAGATGCAACAGGAGGAGTACTCAGGTCAAATAACATGCTCTCCGTGACCCTGTAAGTTTCACAAGTAAATTCCTACGAGTTCACAAGGAGTCATCTTGTCATGCAACAATTCAATAAAATTGAAATATTGAGACCAAGATGGAAAACAATAAACTATAACCACTGGAAAAAATCACTTTAAGCATATAATTCATTGATAATCAGATTAAAAAAATGATCAGAAATACCATTGTTGCACAAATCCTCCTCACAAGTATTTCCTACAGAACCAATTTTGTACAATGCAAAAAAATAAATTTCTTGACCTGCTTGCACTGACAGAAGGGTTGCTCTAATATGGTTGAATGGAGATGAAAAATTCTAGTTAGCCAAAACAAACTAGTTTGAGATCAAGGCTTTGTTGTATTATGCGAAAAGCTAATCTGTGTAAATAGTTGGAGCAGTAGCACCCCAGGCCCACCACAACAGGAAAGTCCATCCTATTCTCTTACCAAAATTGATTCGTTTACAGAAACATTTACCTGTTATCCAGATCTTCTACAACAGAAGGCCATTGCGATCGTATGCTGAGATTTGCAGAAGCCACCAGTCCATTTTGTCCAGCACTATCGGTGTTGTGTACTGTGATGGCATTGCTAGCTGCAGTTGGGGCACCGGATTCAGATGCATTTTTTGTCTTACTTTTCGGTGTCCTACAATAAATAGTCTCTGGTTATATTTTTTCAAATAAAGTCAGAAAAAACACTAATTGATCGATAATAATTACCTGGCATTGCCTTGTTGATTCTTCCGTTTTTTCTGAACAGTATCTGAATCAGCTACTGTGCTCTTGTTGAGCCTGCAACCAGATGGAGTTCATTGAGTCAAAGAAGTAATTGAGATCACACCGCATTACTTTTCACCGAAGTGTGCAAATGAGCTATTACCTGTTATCAGCCTTTTTTATGACATAAACCTCTGTAGTCAGAGCATTTTCACTAAATTCAACCATTCCATGCAAGTCTTTGTCATTAGATAACGTGATGAGGGTCCTTTTGTTCCCAGGAAGAAAATACTTGAAAGACATACCACGGAGATCCAAATTGAACCTACTAGTTATTTCTCTTTTGAAATCGTCCAATGACATAGTCTTGGTAACACTGACAGCATGAGCTTCTCCGCCTGAGTATGACAGAGTTCCATCACTGTTGGCAGTGAATTCTCCACCAAACTGGCAAATAGCCACAATCTTTCTCACATCCATGGCCTATTGCCAGATCCCTGCATATGATCAAAAGATTTCTGAGAAAAAAAAATCGAATTCATGTGACATTTTTTCATAAAGAAAGATATATATTAATCACAACAAGGCACAAACAGCCACATAAAACAACAGAATATAAGCATCAGAACAGAAAATGAAAAGGCGAGTCTACTGCTAGTAGAATGTAATCACCTTCTGAATGAAACATAAAATCGCCTATATCATTGAATCATGATAGAGTGGTTTTCCTAATAATTACAATAAACTCCCTCAAATATAAAGAGAGAGGGGTCTGATAACAAAAAGCTAACACTCTCCCTCATGTTGGAGCATATCTATTTATCAAACCTAGTTTGTCGCATAAAAAGGAGAAACGAGGAGGTCCAAAAGGCTTAATGAAGATATCTGCAAGGTGATCTTCTATACTAATACGAGAAGTGACTATTTTCTTTGCCAAAATAGCATTTCTCATAAAATGACAATCCACCTCAATATGGTTTATTGTTTCACGAAAAAAATGGTTGCTAACTATATATATCACAGCTTCATTATCACAATGCATGACCATAAGCTGCTCAACTGACAAAACTAAGTTTGTCTAAGAGAGTTTTTATACATATCATTTCACAAGCAAAATAAGCCATACTTGTATATTCAGATTTTGTATTACACCTTATCACAAAACTTAGCTTCTTACTTTTCCAAGTAAAAAGGTTTCCACCCACAAAGATGTAATATCAAGTGTGGACTTTATATCATCAATTAATCCAGCATAAACAACATCAGAATACGCCTCAATTTTTAGATTTCATTCTTCCTATATAATAATCCCTTACCAGCATTCTTCTTGATGTATCTGAGGATTCTAAATACAGCCTTCAAGTGAATTTATTTGGGATTTTGCATGAATTGACTGATAATGTTGATAGCAAAGGCAATGTCAAGTTGAGTAACAGTCAATATACCAGCTTCCCAATAAGGCGCCTATAAAATGAAGCACCCTTCATAAGTTGTCCACCATCAATAATTGAATGAATATCCATAGGAGTATTAGCTAGTTTGCATCCAAGGAGTCAGTTTCCTTTAAAAGGTTAGTAGCATACTTCCTTTGAGACAAAATAACACTGTTCTTATTGTAAGCAATTTCAATTCTTAGAAAATACTTGGGTTTGCCAAACTCTTTTGCAATAAAATATTTTAAGATGTTTGACTTCTTGTCACATTCAGTGAGTAATATATCATAAACAACAAGTATAACTAAGCCAGAAGGCGTAAGTCTCATAAAGATAGAATGATCTGTAGTGCTATTGCAAAGAAAAACCTAATTAGCTGTTTTACTAAACTTGTCAAATCATGCATAAGGGATCTGTTATAGCCCATATGTAGCATTTTTTAGTTTACATAATTTAATTTCCTCGAGCAACATATCCAGAAGGTTGCTTCTATATATAGCCTTAAACAGGTCTTCATGGAGAAAGGAATTACTGGCATCTATTCTTACAGCACTTCATGATATAACATAAGTATGTCCACAATACACAAGGAAAGGTTAAAAGAATAGAAGGATGAGGATAAATAATCAAATGCCAAGTAAGAATACAAAAGATATGCAATACTATATTTACTTTTACGTAAAGCAAAAGGAAGGTCTAAGAAGAGATATCAATGGTGGAAGTAGTAGGTATTGAGAAGTTTAGTTTATTCGACAAGCTCATGATAAGGACGCAAATAAGTCCCAGAGTTGGTTAATTTTTGATAAGTTAGACCATAACATTAATACCCCTTTTGAGTCCTACAATAACCTGGGAAGATGCACCAAGTAGCTCTAAGCAAGATCTTACACTAAAGCAGGAAATATGAACAAAACAAATCCATTTGAAGACACGAGGGAAGATTGAGAATAATAGTTTGTCAAGATAAAGATAGAGTGATGAGATTTATCACCAGTATTGTAAGAAAATATCTTGTTAATTAAAATAACAAGCAGTAAGAATTGCATTCCACAAATAGGAATAAGGAACATTTATCTTAAAATTATGGTGCGAGTAACATCAAGTAAATGACGATATTTGCATTCAACCATAGCATTCTGTTGAAAATAAATAAGCACAAGATGGTTGATGAAGAATACCTTTGGAGGTACAAAAAGAGAAAAATTCAGATTGATTGTATTCAGTTGTATTATTTGTGCAAATGATTTTAATAGATGTTGAAAACTGCACTTTTATTTTCTCATAAAAGTTTTAAAGATAGATAACACCTCAGAACGACTCTTTAACATATACAACTAGGTAACACGATAAAAGTCTAAATCTCAAATTAATAGAAATATGGCTGGCCCATTAGATATATGAATGAATTGGATCAAACAAGGCCTTACTACTAACAATGGACACAAGAGAAAAAGAGACTATGATGTTTCCTAAATTCACAAGCATCACACACAAAACTTAGATATTAAATTGGGCAGGGGAATAAAACCATTCAATCAACTAGAAGGGAAATAGCCCAGATGGCAATGCCATTGATATAGTGAAACATAAGATGTCTGAAGAGAGGCTAAATCAGAAGGATCATGATTAGTTAGATAATAAACTTTACTAGCTTCAACAACACCACCAATCATTTTCTTGGTTCGAGATCTTGGAAGATGCAATAAGTATGATGAAAGGTAACCAAACAATTATAAGACGATAAATAGAAAATAAATTAACTAAAAAATAAGGAACATAAAGGACATCTTCTAAAGTTAGAGTAGTAAAAGATCAAATAAAATTTTTGCAACCAACAAGAGACAAGGAGCAATTAGCAATAGTAACAAGTGGAGAGGTGTAGAGGAAAGAGAATAAACTTTTGTTATAAGACATATGAGAAAGCACTAGAGTCCAATATTAAAGTCACACCAGAGGAACTAATTACTAGTGTCAAAAGTAATAATGTGAGATGTAAGGTAGACATCTAAGACAACTGGATGAGACAATCATATTCTTTCATTTTATAGCTGAAATAATATCTCAATTCATCAACTGCTTTGTACGTTGAAAATCCTCTAAGTATGTGTAGTTTTACTTTAATGGCAATGATAAAGGAGTTCTTAATTGAGGAGACATTGTGAACATCTTTGTAGCAGCACTATTTCATAGGAGATTCCAGGCAAACTTGGGCTTTCATAGAAAGAAAGGTTCAGAATGGATAGAAGCACTACAATAGAAGTAAAAAGAGACTTTTTGATGGTTGAAAAAAGAGGCACAGGGATGCAAACCATGCCAATGAGCAATGAGAAGGGGTTACGCATGGAGAAGTATTGCGCGAGAGAGGAGTTGGCGTTGAGAGGAACTTATGCGAGGAGAGGAACCACACCTCCTACGGCAAGTGGGGGCCTAAGGTTTGGAGATGAAGAGCGGCGGACACTCAGTGAGTCCAAGGCGACTCATGACGAGCGGGAGGGGCAGGAGCTATCACGTGTGATGGTTGCAGCCTTAAGGTTCGGAGACAACTCGTTCTAATTCCATGACAGAATAATTTCTCCTACTAATTACAATAAACTCTCTCAAATTTAAAGAGATATGGGTACAATTACAAATAGGACCCTTAAAATATAAATGATTTCTAATGAATCATATATTGAAGAATAGTCGTGACGCTAGTAAGATATTCCAGATCAAAGAGTGAAAGTTTCTATCTGTTCAAACTCACTCATGATTAGTAAAAAAATTTGTACAACATAGTATTTGTCAAAAAATAAAAAAGGAGACTAAACAATGAATAACAAAGTCAGCTAAATGCAAATAATAGCTACATCAGAATCAATGGGAGAAGTATTTAAAAAAATCAATAGAAAAAATAGTTTTAAAATTCTATAAGGCTAATCTGTATATATTTTTTAAGTAATAATTATGTTTTTCTTCTGAAAGTAGATCACAGCCTATAAATATAGGTTAATTATAAACTCCTATTCTTGCCAAGGGCAAGAAGTAGTTTAGAAGAGTGTCATTTCCCCTTCACCAGAAACCAAAAGGATGAAAAAGGTTGGCTGAGTAGTCAGTTGCTTAGTTACTTTCTATGTATAAATGGAATACTTTACAAAACCCAAAAGAGTGAATGACATCAATAATGTTGAGCAACAAACTATCTACATTGAGAGTTGAACTCAATTGAAAAAAATTCCTAGATACAGTAATAAGAGTCACTCTCAATGCACAATCCATCAAATGAGTTGGATCTTTGTCACACCAATGTGATTGCTTCCAAGACTACACAGAGCTTAACACTTGCTACAAAAAAGGTAGCGAGGTGAATCCCCACTGCATGAATTAGCCTGCTTCTCTAATCTTGAAAGATGGTTATTGCACCAACAGAATCATTTGAGTTCACAAAATCATTAAAATTCACCGTAGTCCAAAACAAGAAAGAGGCATCCCAACTAACAAGTGTAGAGAGACCTGCCTTATGGACGGCCAAGGGATCTCAATGGTTCATAGAATAGATTAAGGATGCATCCTACATGGTTTTGTGAAGTTAGCTGCAACCACCATGCAGAATGGAAGATTTCGCACGAAGCCTTCCGTTTATACTCTCCAAATATGATCAACAAAGCCACAGAGTTTCACAAGGTGTCATTACGCCTATTAGTGACTAACAAAACCGATAATGAGAAAAGTATGGACTATAAAAGCATGGACAGAATATGGTGTGCACTATCGTCGAGGTGTAGATGAGTAGGAAGATGGAACCACAAAAAACACTCTCCCACAGCGAAGTAGACCGTGGTAGAGAGCCAGCTAAAGTGAGCGAAGTCCGAAATAACACCAAGAAATTGTCATATCACCGATGAGTCCTAAATGTAGCAATCACTCTCAAAACCAACTCTTCATCAACGTGTCACTCCAAATCATAAGCTTCAATTTTTTTTATAGGCAATTAGAAATTGGATGGTCCATTAGCATAAAGGGATGGGATCCAAATGTCTGAAAGGATGGAAATGCTAACCTGCCTACAATATGCCATCAAATTTTGTCATGTATCACCGAACCACAAAGGTCCTCGCTATGCCCCATACTTGTGATGTAGACTACACACAGGTTATCCTAATATGCCTAGATTCTGGAACTTTCCGGCCAGCTTGGTTATCGAACACTATCGCCAAACACAAAGATCGTTGATGCCACAACGACTAAAAGATTTTGGTATGCAAACCTTGTCCAAAGATAAATAGTGCATGTCTATCCTATCAAGTCCACCAAATGCATGAAAAACACGCTCCATGGCTTCCAATACATTCATTGGAACCAATTATGAGAAAATAATTATACCAAATTTGAAGAAAGGATGGAATTGATCAAAACAACATGACCTGCTGGAGATAGAAACTTGCTACCCAAGAGAGAATCTAACTCTTGATTGCACAAAAAAAGGAATAAAGTCCAAGCAGATCAACTACCAACCCTGAAGAGAAATACCAAGGTAACTGCTCTTTCATCATACATGCATCATGTAAGTAATCATTTTCCTCATCTTTTGGAGTCCTAGAACTGAAGATAATAAAGGACTTGCCATATTTGCATTTTAATAGAAAAAGGTACTGATTGTCCAGAATAGTCAACAAGTAGGTAACAACCCCACAAATAGCCAAACCAAACAACAATATGCCGTCAACAAAGATAAGATGAGAAAAAACGGGGTCTTGTAGCAGAAATCTTGATCCAAATAAGCGAGTTCACCTCCATTCGTCTCTGAATAAATAAAGAGAGCAAGTGGGAATAAAAGAAAAGGTAGGTACGAGAGAGAGCACCCCTAGACGTACACCAAATTTGGCCTAAAACTAATCAGTCTTGTGCCAAGTCATCGGGAGAATGAACCTGATCCCAGTAATATAGCTCTCTGTCCAATAAAGTCATTCTATCATGAAAATGAAAAAATGCAGATCACACAAAGGAGGAAATTCCATCTAACCCATCATAGGACCTTTTCTATTTCTACTTTGTTGATCATCAAACATGTAGTCAACTTTCTAGTGGCGATCCAATCAACCATCTCCTATGTCAATATATTATTATTAGTTATTCTTGTCCTAAGAGTGAAGGCACCATACTCGATAGCTATTAGATTCCTCGGATGAAACTTTAGCTAGCTAACAATACTTTTGCCACCACCATATAGATGGTGGTGCATTGACTGATATTTATGCCTTTTGAACATCATAACCACTTCCGATAATTAGGATAATGATTCATCAAAAAGTAGAATCTATAGATGAGCCAGGCGAACGAAATAAAGAAATAGACCATTTGATTATACACATTGCATTGTCCATTGTGACTAATTGGTAGTGAAACCTTCCAATCCATAATTTTTGTTGTGTTTGGCTTCCCTACTGATCGAGGTCATCACACAATGGTATCAAAGCATCTATTGCAACATCATAATACTTACACTACTTGTGCTCAATTGAACCTAGAACAGACTTCTATCCTTAGTTCCAACCAAGTTCCTTCAATATTGTTTAGACGGTAAAATGAAACAACAAACCCCATCATTACCTAAAAGCACGGACACCTCTATATACCACACCATGTTCTTCTCAGACATGGTTTGGGGCAGTGACACGAGGGGACACAGGGGGCACCATAACAGACCTAATAAAAAATATTTAAAAAAAATGAATAGCACTTGTTGGACATTTTAGGTTAGTTGGGACACTTTTAGGATATTCTAGGACAATTTAGGATACTCAAGGATATTTTCAAGATATTTCTAGGACACTCTAAGACACTCCAGAATATATAGAGACACTTCTAAGACACTGTTGGGGCTCTTCTAAGGCACTTTGAAGACACTTATCAAAACTTTTACTATATATCTGAATTACAAAATTGCTTATCATATATTAGGGTAAATTACATCTAGGTCTCTAAGTTTAGGGTATAATAATATTCAGATCCACATTTTCAAAATTTTAACATCTGAGTCCCTAATTTTTAAAATTTTAATATTTGGATTCTTTTCTGAATTTTTTTATTATTATTTTTAAATTACAATTATACCTTCCTGTCTCTCTGCTGCCGATGCAGAGAGAAAATTCAAAAAAAAGACCCAAATATTAAAATTTTAAAAAATAGGGAACTAGATGTTAAAATTTTGATAATATAGACCTAAGTGTTATTATACTCTATCGGGTATAATTAAGTACAAAATAGTCCTTCCTTTATACTTTAATTAATTCTGACAAACTAAAAACTTTAATCTCATATACTTTCTTCCTCACCTCACCCCTGGGCCCTGTAAAACAGCAGATCCAACACTAAACCCTAGTTCCACCTCCCTTCTTTCCTCCTCAATGTTGATAGGATTCTCCTCCTCTTACTGTCAGACTCATGCCGAATCTCCTCGCATAGCAAACTCGCTCTGCACTTTGTGTGGTTGGTCTCCTTTTTTCATCTTCGTGAATGCTCTCTACAAATCAAAAAGCAAAAGTTACTGAGCCCCAGTTCTACCCTTTACTCGGGTCTATCATTCTACTCCTAAGACCTTCTTTGCTACTCACAATAGCTCTTCTCATGCTTATGGGCTTTCGTGCCCTCCCTCCCACAACTCCCTTCACACTCAAAGTCCCCCTTTTGGGTCTCTAACTCAAGATTTTGTAAATCACAATTTTTCACTTATTTTTTCAACTTGCTCGGTTGTTCTTCCTCCCCTTCATCTGTTTGTTACTTCATTTCTTTAACTGTAGTTTGAATGTTATTGTTAATATTTAAATGCTTTGTGTTATCATATATTTTCTTTAATAGGTGTTACATATAATTAAGCATATACTTATTGTTATTATATTATTTGTATTATTCTATCATCATGTCGTCGTGTCGTGTTGCCATGTCATATTTGTATTTCATATATATCATTACCAAACCACCTTATATCCATTTCTCTTTATGGGCTCTAATTCTCAGGCAAGAGAAAGTTACACCCTACGCTAGCTTCAATATGGAAAAGGTCACTAGCTAATCTTATAAAATGTAACTGCCCATCTCTTGGAGGAGGCACACTCATCGAGGCTACCTTAACTGGAGTGACTGAAGTTCAATTTGAGATAAAATCAAGTTAGATGTCAAGATAGAACCTTAACACTAATCCAACTAACTAGAAGCTTCAATATGATAAAAACTGAGCAGGTACAGCAAATAATCTATGTAGATTCCAAGTCATATTGAAAGCATTATGTAGAAAGAAAGAAAGTTAGATCAAAGAGAATATATGCCATTAGATATTCAAACACAACTAAATGGAAGAAATTTTCTTTTAATCTCCAAGAAAATCTATGTCATCCGATATCTGAATACAAGTTGATGAAAAAATAGGCATAAGATAGGCAATGCCTGTAATCATGGGTTATGGGAATCATTGATTACTTTCATCTTATCATTATTAAAACCAAGAAGGCAGGGTTCACAAAAAAATAGATTTGAAGTATGCAGGTTCCTCCTCAAGGATGAAGCCAAAAAATCAAAATTTCACAAAAAACTTAGCTAGCTACCCAAACAGCTAGAATTTATATTCCATACAGAAGATTTGTCTGCCATTCTTAATTACTCTCTATTTGCACTTTTCCACAGTACAAAACTAAATGCAGGTATTGAAGATAAAACCCTCAAGACAACAAATTCTGAATCGCTGAAAGCAGCATGCTACCTTTACAAACTGTGATGCCCTAAGCCAAACTGACAGAGGGAGACCGGTAGAACCCGAGGAAAACGATCCACCTTGTACCGCAACCTTAGCTAGGAACGCGGATACGAAGCATAATTAGAAAAAAAAAAAAAAATCTAGACTTATCAATCTTAGATGACTTGAAAATCAAACACTTCTCTTCTAAGTTTAATTGCAGAGAGATACCGATTCGAACAAATAATGACGAGCAAGGAAAAAAGAAGTCGTAGTTAACAAATTGAGGATTGACATCAAGTACTCGACGAGATTTTAAACAAGAACGAGAAGGGGTAAAGAAACAAAAGAATAGATAGCGATGATCAAAGGTGTCAGCTTCCTATCGTAGAGGGAATAGGAGCTCAAGATTTTACCGGTCTTCAGTCGCCGCCACCACTCTCTCTATATCGCTCGCCGCGGATCGAGGAGAGAAGGGTTTTTTTTGGCCCTTTTCGCCCCCCGTTATTCAGAATCCTGGAACAATAATAGAATGAATTTTCGGTTACGGGTTGGATCCGAAGACCCAAATTCGCTCCCGATAGCTAGAATTTTATTATTGACTTCATTTTATAATGAATTAAATTAAAATAAGTTGAATTTCAAAATTTAGTATTTAATTTAGAAGGTATCAAAAAATAATAATTTAATTAAAGGAAGTATGTTTATAATAAATAAAAAATAAGTAGCTGAATAATTGAATTATAATTATATGCTAACAAATTAGATTGAAGTAAAAAAATAATAATTATATATGCACTTAGTTTCAAAATTTGGATGATAATTATATATTTTTTTGTTTAAATTTAAATGAGATTTTTTTAATTAGTTTTTTATTTAATTTAAGACAAATAATTGTTTAATGAGTAATAAAATTTATCAGTAAAAAAGGTTATAAAATTCATGTTAAAAAAGAAATGAAATTCAGAGTTATGTGACGTGATAAATCACACTGCCACTAGGAATTTCACTGGACTTGGAATCTAATATCTGAAGACATGATATATATTATTTTATTATATTTTTATTAATTTATTATTATTTTTGATATTATGCCATATAATTTAGATGTTATAAAAAATTATTTATATATATTATTAAACTAATTAATTATTTTCTCTCTATATAATATAATATAATATTAAAATAATGTTAAACTAGATACTCCCATTAGTCTATTTGAGCTTAGGTTAATAATTTTTGTTTTCTTTAAAATTTACATTAACAATTAAAAATTTGGATGATAAATATTTTTTTTTTTAATTTAAATGAGATTTTTTAATTAGTTTTTTATTTAATTTAAGACAAATAATTGTTTAATGAGTAATAAAATTTATTAGTAAAAAAGGGTTATAAAATTCATGTTAAAAAAGAAATGAAATTCATAGTTATGTGACATGATAAATCACACTGCGGATTTCACTGGACTTAGAATCTAATATCTGAATACATGATACATATTATTTTATTATATTTTTATTAATTTATTATTATTTTTGATATTATGCCATATAATTTAGATGTTATAAAAAACTATCTATATATGTCATTAAATTAAATAATTATTTTCTCTCTATATGACATAATATAATATTAAAATAATATTAAACTAGATACTCCCATTAGTCTATTTGAACTTAGGTTAATAATTTTTGTTTTATTTAAAATTTACATTAACAATTAAGTTAGGATATACGTTATTAAATATTTATTTATCAAGTTTAACACTAACTTTGGTAAAATTAGTTGCTAGGGAATCTTTGGCTCTGTTTGGCACGAGGACCAAATCAGAATTAAAATAATACTAATTTAAAAAATAACAATAATAATAATAAATAAATTTTTTTAATCATTCTACACAAATTTTAATATAAAAAAATATTATTTTACTTCACATACTCAGTAATTTTCAATAAAAATATATACTTTATTTTACATCCTAGACCAAAATATTCGAATCTCGTATTTTGGTGTAGGATGTGAAATAAAATTAATTTTTTTATTGAAAATTATTGAGTATGTGAAGTAAAATAATATTTTTTATATTAAAATTTGTGTAGAATGATAAAAAAAAATGATTTGATATAAAATAAAAAATTATAAAATATTAATAATTAGAATTTAATTTAAGAACTATTACCATAAATTAGAATTTAATATATTTTTAATTATAATATATTTAAAATAAAAAATTAATTTTACTTTATATTTTATATATATTAATTTATATTACATATTTATTGTGTTTTAATATAGTAATTAATTTTATTTTATACTACACATAATTTTTAATATGAAAAATATTTTTAAAATTTAATAACATTAATTTTTTATAAATAAATATTTTAAATTCTAGACCGAGGCTAGACTGCCCCTACGGGAAATTTGAAGGGTTGAGCACGTGGCTTTTTTTTATAATTAAAACTATTGACTGTCAAATAAATGAAAAAAAGTGACAAATTTTTTAGTCCCTTATTTGACCATATATACAATTTTAAGTTTTTAATGTTTAAAAATTACTCAAATTAGTCTATAATATGCAACTAAATCTAAAAATTATTAAAAATAATATTTTTACTTTTAGCGCTCTATGCCCTGCATGTCTGCAACCCCTCCGTCTTTCTCTCATTTTCGTGATTATCAACGCTGAACTCTAGGGATCCTACCGCTTCTACCCTGCCCAAGCTACCGCTTTTTGCCCTAGCCAAGACCTTGTTCGTGATAGTGACGACTCGAGATCACAGCGGCAGCAGCACTCTCCCAAACTGCACTTTTGATGAGATGGTTATATGCAAAAAGTTTTTCAGTGAGGTGCATTTGATGTCTTGTAGTAAAAACTCAATTATATATTTATATATACATATTAAAAATTTATATTTGCATACTAATTATTTTTTAAAATTTAATTACTTAAACATATATTACTTTATAATTTTTCGTATTACAGTAATAATATTTTATCAATATTATCGTAATTAAAATATTTTTAACTTAACTGAAATACTAGTGATGATGATCGGTTATGGCTTAACGCCAATGTTGGCCAATATATGATGGTTAATAGTAGATAAATTACAGTAACGAAATATTCAATATGATATCTGTGGAATAATATTGTGCTGATATTGACTTAGAGATAAAATATTTCATACATATTCTATTTATTTTTAATTAAAATTAAGTTGAATAATGTAAATATAATATTTAAAATGATAAAATGAATAAATATAAATAAATGTTGAAAAATAATAAATATAGAGAGGTATATATATATATATATTTAATTTTTTAACGAAAAAAACGTCCATCTTCGATTCTCGTGAAATCCGTTTTTTTTTTGTTTACATGAAATTTGTTTGATCTTGCATTTTCAAAAACCTTCAATTTGATTATTTGAATTTAAAGGCCGTTAGGAATTAGGTTTTTCTAACAGAGAGAATTATAATTTTGTGCTTGACTAGTTAAGGCCACGTTTGGTTGGAGGATTTTTTTGAGGTAAATAAGAGAAAATATTTTATTTTATAATTTGGATGAAAAAAAAATTATTTTAATATTAAAAAATACGTAAGATGTAAAATAAAATTAATTTTAATATTAAAATATGTGTTGAATGTGAAATTTTTTAGAGCAATTGCACTGTATTTGGATGAGAAACTAGCATTTAGATACCGATGCATTTTTTATTTAGCTATTCCAATAGAGCGAAAATGATTTTATGACTATTCATTGTTGTATTGATATATTTACGTATTTAGAGATTAATTCGATATATATCATAGTCTTTTAATTAAATACTAGTAATATTTATATTCATTACATACAACTTTATTTTACCCGAGCACTGCAATTACATAACATTCATTATTATATCGAAAAATATAAGTTGATTGCAAATATTTAGAAATTGGTTCTTTATATATTTAATCATTCCTATGGTACACTCAATTATATATCTTTTTCGGTGCTATTTCATTATATTTGAGTGGAACACTAGCATTTTGATGCTAATTCGTTATATTTCAAAGTATTTTAGCAGAATATAGATAATTTTATAACTATTTATTATCATTTAAATGAATTTCAAGTAAATACATGTATTTGAGACTAATTTAACATATTTTTTAACTAAATACAAGTAATTATACAACTATTTATCGATGTATTGAAATATTTCAATTGAATTCACGCTTTTAGAAACTAGTTCATTATAGATCTATGTAATTTAACGAAACACTAATAATTATATAACTGTTCATCTCTACATCAATGAAATTAAGATTAATACATGTATTTTGAGGCCAATTCATTACATGTTTATTATTTTAACTGAATATTTGTAATTATAGAACTATGCGAAGTTTTTGCAAAATATTTGAACAAAATATTTATATTTGAACACCAATTTATTACACATCAAGATAGACTTATAAAATACTAATAATATTATCAATCAAAAAAATACTAATAATATTATACATATTCATTATTATATTGACATATTTTAGCTGTATGTTTGCATTTAGAGATCAATTCTTTACGCATTGAGGTATTTTAACTGCATGCACGCAATTATATATTAATTTGATGATATATTTATATATTCCAGCTTAACATATAATTTTAAACACTGATTCATTACATATAAATATATTCTAACTGAACACTAGTAATTTTACAATTAATCATTGCTATATTGATGAATGTTAGCTGAGCACAAGCATTTAGATATTGATTTATTATATATATCAAATTATTTTAACTAAAACTTATAATTATATAATTTTTTGCACTACTTAAAAGGATTTGAGGAGAATGCTAGTATTTAATCTTTGATTTGTTAGATGCCAAGGTATTTAACAAAAATCTGATAAATTTATAGCTATTTATCATTATATCGACGTATTTCAACTGAGTATACATATTTAGAGACTAATTCGATGTATGACAAAGTCGTTTAATTAAATACCGGTAATTATAAGATAATTTGACGATATATCAATATATTTGTAACTAAATATATGCTTTAGAGGCCAACTTGTAATATATAATTGTATTTTAATTAATTACTAGTAATTATATAATTAATTTTTGCTATGTTGAAGAATATAAGCCAAATACGCTAATTTAGAAATTAATTCATTATATATCAAGTTATTTTTAACAAAATACTTATAATTATATAGCATTTTATTACTATTTTATTATATTTAAGTAAAATACTAACGCATAGACTCTTGATTTATTATATGTCAAGATATTCAATAGAATACTAATAATTTTATAACTATTTATTATTATATCATTATATTTTAACATAATATGCGTATTCAGTAACTAATATAATACATAATATGCGTATTCAGTAACTAATATAATACATAACATGGTATTTAGTTGAAGACGACTAATTATATAATTATGTAATGATATAACGATATTCTTTAACTAAGGCCCTGTTTAGCGCGAGGACCAAAATCAGGACTAAAATAGTACTAATTAAAAAAACAACAGTAATAATAATAAATAAATTTTTTAATTATTCTATATAAATTTTAATATAAAAAATAATATTTTGCTTCACATACTCAATAATTTTTAATAAAAATATAAACTTTATTTCATATTTTAGATCAAAATACTCGATTTAAATATTTTAATCTAGAATGTGAAATAAAATTGATATTTTTATTTTAAATTATTGAGTATGTAAAGTAAAATAATTCTTTTTATATTAAAATTTGTATAGAATAATATAAAAAAATTTATTTATTATTATTATTATTTTTTTTTTTTAAACTAGTACCAATTTAGTCCTATTTTAGTCCTGGTTTGATCCTTACGTCAAACAGGACCTAATGTATATTTCTAGAGACTAATTTGTTACTTGTTAAAGTATTTTATTGGGATTTTAATAATTGTATAAGAATTCGTTATAATATTGACATATTTCAGTAAAATGCATGTATTTATGGATCATTTAAATATACATTAACAACTTCTAATTGAATATTCACTGTGAAACAACTTTTGATGATATTCGATGCATTCTTCAAGTAAATACAACATTATAGAGAACAATTCATTGCAAATATATGTATTTCAACAGAACACTGATAATTATACAATTATTCATCACTACATTAATGATTATAAATAGCATACACATATTTATAAATTAATTTATTTTATATTAAGTTAGTTTTACTGAGTATTTGCAATTACATAATTTTTCGGTGCTATTTTAAAAGATTTGAAATAGAGTACTAATATTTTGATACTTACTCGTTACATATTAAAGTGTTTTAATAGAATATTGATAAGTTTATCATAATTGATTATGTTTTGTTTGTAAAAGTTAATTTTAATAATATTAAAATTAAATTTAAATGAAAATATTATTTTATTAAGAATTATATATGATATAAAATAAAATTAATTTTATTGAAATGTATGAAAAATGTAATATAAATAATTATTATTTTAGTATGTATATAAAATATAAAATAAAACTAATTTTTATTTTTAAAATATGTATGATGTGAAACGTAATTAAATTTTAATGTAAAATTTTATGTATAATGTGATATATTTGATTAAAACTAATCAAATTAATTTTAACAAATTAATCCTACTAAACAAATAAGGGCCGATAGAAGAAAGAATTTAGGGGGCGTTTGGTTTAATATTATCTTGATGTTATGTTATGTTATCTAGAGAAAGCAATTGTTTGGTTCGTTGTTATCTTGGTATTATGTTATGATATCTAGATATCATTTTTTAATTAATAATTTTATAATCTAATAGAATATTATTTGTAGATGTTATTAAACTAAATAATTATATTTTCTAAATAACATAACATAGCATCAAGATAACATTGAATTAAAAATAACATCTATAAATAATCTTTTATTAGACTATAAATTTATTAGTCAAAATATGATATTTAGATTATATAACATAATATCAAGATAACAACGAATCAAATACCCTCTTAACGGAGTCTTTCCTTCACCAAATCTTGAGCGAAGAACTGTAATCTATGCGATCACGCGAAGGATTATTTGAAGTTTAACTTTATCAGAATGAGAAGATCGAATATGACAGAACTTGAACAGAATTGAGAAGGCTTTCCAACGGGAGAGCTGAGAAGGCGGCGGCAGGTTTTGAACTTTGCAGCCTATCGGCCCAAAAAAAACTAGAGGCTCCGCCCAATGCCAACATGATACAAGCAAGACACATACATGGTGAGTTGTCCATCGTGAGCAGATTGCGCTTATTTTCAAGTTAAAATCAGATTAAATTTAAGCCAAGTTTATTTATATTTATAATTTCTTTTGATTTTGAGTTTATATCCCTTTCATCTAAAATTTTTTCTATGTAAATTCTTTTTAACTAATTTCATTAAATTTAATTATTAAATTATTAATTTAAAATATTAAAAATATATTTAAATATTTTTAATTAATATTATAACATCAAAATTTTTTCTCTATATTTAAATTTATAATAATAATTTTAAATATTTAAATATTTAAATATTTATTTTTTAAAAAAAACCTAATATAATTCATAAAAAAAGATTACTTAAAAAAAATTACAGAAAAGTCAGATGGCACATTTTCTTTTATTTTTATAAACTCTCGTGAAACTAAGACACTGTTTTGTTAGAAGAAAAAAAAAATTATAAAACTTTTAAAAATATATATATGATGTAAAATAAAGTAAATTAATTATATTAAATATAAAATAAAGTGATTATTTAATTTTAAAATTTATAAATAATAAAATATAAAATATTTTTTTAAAATAAATTTAATATTTTTTTTAACCACTTACCAAACAAAACTTTAGGCCTACCTCAAAGGTCAAATAAAACTACCTCTTTTCTAAAAAGTACTATGGATACTGGATTTGGAGTTAAATCTGCATAATTTAAATTGAGGAAATTCTTTAACTATTAAAATTCAAGTGATGATTTTAGAGGCTTCCGCCTTGTTTTGTTTGATTTGATGGTTAAATTTTAGATACGAAAAATAATATTTTGTTTTATATATTTAAAAAAAATTAATATTAAAATGTGTATAAAATATAAGATAAAATTAATTCTAATATTAATATTTATGTTGGATATGAAATAAATTTAAATTTTATAATTAAAATTTATGTTAAGCCGAAAAAACAGCTCAAATCAAATGAGTTACACTTGTGAGTTTTTACAACAAACAAATTCACGAAAATTTACAATAAAACAAAGCATTAATATTAAACATACGAATAAATATAAAACTGAAACACAATAGCAAGTTATTGATCTTAGGTCCTGTTTGGCAATGGACTAAAAATCATGACTAAAATTACCCATGGTCAAAATCTTAAATTTATTTTAAAAAAATTTAAAAAATTATTTTATATCTCATCTCACACAAATTCCAACATTAAACAATCACTTTATTTCACATCCAACACAATTCTCAATAAATCAATCAACTTTATTTCACATCATACATAATTTTTAATATAACTAACTTACTTTATTTCACATCATACACATTTTTCAAAAATCACTAAAAATTCCAATCAAATCTTCTTTTTTTTCTTATTACCAAACAGAGCCTTAGGAGGGGTTGATGCATTAAATTTCATGGCCCTTGCAGATCATAATTATAAATTGATTCTTAAAAATTTAATTATGAGAAATATAAATTATTTCAATGAACATTTTCCTCACTTGATGTACACCTAGAAGATGTACAAGCATGCCAAGGAAGTAAGTAGTGTTGTGAAGAGCACTGAAGCAGCATTAACAGCGTTGTTGTCTAATATGTTCTTCCCTGAGATCTTCACCACCGTTGCTCCAGGTTGATCAACAACCTTGCCAAAGTTACAAAATATATATATAATTTAACGAGAATTTTAAATGAAAGCCAGAAAACTAAAAAGATTTTTGTAGGAGGCATTCACATTTAAGCCCTAAAATGTTGGATAAATTACACAGTAATCACCAACATAAATGTTAAAAATTATTTATGGTTATGTGTACCATGTTTCTGGTGCTTCTTCATTTAATTTACGTGTCTAACTCCACCCTTTTTCAATTGCGAAAGCAATCTATCAATTGTATTGCTTAATAGGAAACTGTTTTCGAATGATAAATGAAGTCCACAATGTCCGACTTGTCTATAGATATAACTTAGGGAATCATTTGGTTCAAAGCAATCTAATTTAGGCCCTGTTTGGCGCGAGGACCAAAACAGGACCAAAATAGTACTAATTTAAAAAACAACAATAATAATAATAAATAATTTTTTAAATCATTCTACACAAATTCAAATATAAAATATTATTTTACTTTACATACTCAACAATTTAAAATAAAAATATCAACTTTATTTCACATTCTAGACCAAAATATTCAAATCGAGTATTTTGATCTAAGATGTGAAATAAAGTTTATATTTTTATTAAAAATTATTGAGTATGTGAAGTAAAATATTATTTTTTATATTAAAATTTGGGTAAAATAATTAAAATAATTTATTTATTATTATTATTATTATTTTTTAAATTAGTACTATTTTGGTCTTGTTTTGGTCCTCGCGCCAAACAGGGCCTTAGAGATATTTAAAAGCCAAAACTATCAAGATGCTAGTGTTATATAGCAATTTTTTTGGTTGGGTTTAATGTTATGGATTAAAATATTAATTATTATCAAAACTCAAGGATCTTAAAGTAATTTACTCTCACAATTGCAGCCTCCAAAGCTTATCTACTAAACTACCAGTTAATCCATTCACAACGAAAGGTGACATCTAGAAGTCGCCCTATTTTAACTAATATATAAATGTAATCTTAGAGGACAATTATATAATTTTTTGAAATTTATCTGAACATGTCATCAAAAACATTTATTTTCTCCAAATAACAAAATATATCACAATAACATTAAACCAAATAGCCCCTATATGTGTTTAAAATTATCTCAATGTGATTGTTGTGAATTGACTAACACCAAAAGAAAAATATAATAGAAGACAACAGATTTATCTATCTCGTGACATTGTGCAACAAAACAAATTATGAAGGTAGACAAGTAATTCAACAGAGATTTAAAGCAAGCATGTGATTCTCCTCAATAAGGGGGTACTCCATTTAATGCAATCTAGATGCTTTTATCTTTTAAATGTTAATATTATCTAGATGACTATGTTATCTCTAAATTATTATTCGTTTAATTCAATGTCATTTTATTAACATATGACATACTATTAATTTATTTTTATTATCTCAATCTCAACTAACTCCTTTCTACCAACCCCTCTCCCTCTCTTCTCTTTGTTAGAAAATCAATCCAATCTCACGTCTTTACATTATGATTAGAGTGACATTTAGACGTCATTTTAAAATAGTAACTTTGTAAAATTTTACAATATTATCTAAGCATATCATTAAACTGAGCTATTAATTTTTTCAAATAATATGACATAATATTGAACCAAACACCAACTAAATGTTTTTTATTTTACCTTCTTCTGCATGGTACAATATCCACTGTACTGAAGGGTTGCACCTATGACTGAATCAATCAAGCTTCCACAAAGCCCAGCAAATGCAGCAACTGGTATTGCCAGGAGCTGCCTCCAAGCTACATCCGGTGAGCACTGCGTTGTGATCAATCCAACTAGAACAAATGCCGTGCCAATAACAAAGCCAGCAAATGTAGCTGCTACAAGCCCAATTCGGGTTATTCCACCATTAGTACCTCTTCGAACTATCTAACAGTAAAAGAAATTCTACAATCAAAATAATAATAACAATAATAAAAGAAATTCAAATCAAGAATGTCATTATTCAATTGCTCAGTAAAATTTCTATCCAGGGATGCAATAAAAGAATGCATATTAATCATATGAAAACATAGACTGAGCAACTTAGTTTTATCAGCAATTACGTTTTCTTTTTTTTTGTGATTAATTATCAGCAATGACTTATTATCACAATAATATAGCAAAAACATACCACTAAGGTTTTGTTTATGTTTATGCTAAACGTTGCATGTCAGTTTGAGTTGTACATGTCAAGTGAAACAGAAAAAATATAGTTGTATTCAGCGAATAGCTCGTTGAGGACAAACTCTCGGGACACCAATTCCGATTAAGACAATACTCTCTTGTACTCTAAACCCTATACTCCTTTGACATAATGAATACTTTCTAGCCAATGAGTGCTGTAGTATTCCCTTATTTAGCAATCTAAGTTGTACTTTCTGCTTACTTTAATTAACTTGGATGTGAGCTAACAGTGTTTGCATCGAGAGAAGACCTCACTTACTTGAGATCAATGCCTCTCTGATTGTTGATGGAATAGCACGTGAACAACATTATTGAATAATCAGTTCATCATTTTTATGTGATAAGAAGTTGCCTAGAAAGTTGAAAATATTTCTAAGATTGATATTGCACTAATTGTGTTACACGAGAGTTAATGTTTATTGAGTAACAAAACCCATAAGATTAGTTTAACTAAAATGTAGATGTTCGGATGAATTAATTGGCAACACTAGAATGAATATTATTAAAAATAATTATATTAAGGAGAGTGGACATGACACCTATGTAGGATAGGATGAGGTGGAGATAACAAAGATGGTTTGGACATGTCCAACTATAGCGGTCAATGTGCAAAAATATGATGGTATCCAAGTCAAAATTGTAAACTAACCAAAAAATTAACTGACCAACAATGATTGCATGCTTATTTAATCTGCTGACCAGTGATGGTTGATTTGTTAACTAGCATGCCAAGCTAAGAATGTATTAAAGGACAGAATTTGAATCACAGAATTCTTGAGTATGTACGCATGGATACGGGCAATACCTTGAAGGTTGTAATCAACCGAGGCGGTGAATTGCTAAGAATTCCAAGTTCTGAGGACCAAGTATCTCCATTACAGCAGGCATAGTGGCCAATGACACCCCCTACAAGGCCCGTTATGATCTTGGACTGTCCAGTGTCCAAACATGAATCTAGTCCTCTAGTGATTGTAAGCAATATGACAAGTAAAATGGATGCGATCATGCTATTGGCTAGAACCTGCCTCCTGCGTATCGCTATATCAAAATGAGCACATTCCTTCAACTTAGTAGACTTAATGGCATACATGAAAGCTTCTATTTCCAATGGAATTTGTTTGACCCATAGAAAATACAAAATCTTGAAAGAAAGAGTGGATTAAGTACTGAAATGCTGGTAATTTGGTAGTAGAAAGTTATGGCTGAATTTGCATTATAAACCCAACTCATGTCATCTTTACAACTAGAACTTGTCTGGATAGCTCGTCTCTTAACATCTCCTTTACAAATAGCTCAAGCATACACAAAATTAAGTTGTGATGACTTCATTAAGTTTGCCTGTATTTTCATGAAAAAAACTCATACCCAGTAGAGCCAATGCTAGTGTGACAATAGTGAGAAAAATTGCAAATACAATTTTATAAATGTCATTATCCACACGTTAGAAGAATACATATATTCCTTGTTACTGCCTGATACAACAATTAGTCTGAAAACATTACCTTCATATCATTGTACACAGCATATAGCTTGAGCAACGGACATGCAATAACTAAGAGAACTATTTTCATCTTTCTTTTCATTTTCTTTGTTCAAACATATCATCTTAGGTCTAAACATGCACAATTAGCAATAACATAATAAGTATTGCATGTAAAGTTTTTCATATCATCTATATTAATGTAAGAGCTTGAAATAGCAGTACATTTAACATATTCACAAGCATAATTCATTTTATAGGCATGCCTGAACTCATAGAATGGTCAATAATAACTATGACGTCATGATATAGATGTCTCATTCATCACATTTCCATTCATAAATCTAACATGGTCCATTCACCATAACAAGCCTCTTACCAGTCATAATCATGAATAAATGAATAAACATTAACCTACTCAGCATAATTACAGCATGGCGTGATTCTTGACTTCTTTCACTACACAATTGAACAATGATGTTTAAGCACTAATATTTTTTGAAAGATTAAGCATTAATATTTACCACATCAGCTAGTAGTATATACACGTCCACAGTAAGGTCAATAAATTTTTCATAATCCATCTGAATGTTTTACACCAACCATCACACAAATCACTATTGTTTTGTAGCTAAATGGACAGTGTAGTCAGGGGGTTGGCCCCCTGATCCTCGCATACACAATTCTAGCTGTATTGATTGGACCGAACTACTAGTTCACAAGATCAACCGATTTTCACTTGGATCAACGGATTGTATATTGTTCAACTAACAAATAGGACAAAGATACAAGCAAGGCTGATCGGACCGTCAGTTCATTTAATCAGACTATTCGATGATGTCAGCAATTTGTACTGAATGGACTATCCAATGTCAGGATCAAATCTTTCTTTTTCATTTTTTTGATAAAGGATCAGATCTTTCATTCGAGCCAAAACTAGCATTTTTACTATAGAATAGAAGATTCAATCTATGAAGCATGGACACTTCAAAAAACCACACCGTGACCATATCGAACTCACAAACTCGCGGGGACATGCGGAGACACCAAGTTGGACAGGCTACGTGGTATGTCCTAATAAAATAATATTAAAAAATTAAAGGACACTTCTGAGACACTTCTAGAATACTTCTGAGATGCAGGATATTTTTTAGGCACAAGATACTTCTGGGACACATAAAGGATAGAATTGGATACATTTAATATTAACGTTAAATTTATTTATTAATATTATATTTTTTAATATAATTTATGAATACACCCACCTCATTTTTATTCTTTTTATTAATATTTAAAAATTTTATTATTACTAAAATAAAACTAAAAACCTATCCCTTATTATTATTAGAATTTTACTTTAATATAAGTCAAAATGCAAAGCTAACCAAATTAAATCAATTTTTTTCATCCCTTGCTGCTTTTGAAACTTACGAAGAAGAACTAATCGTAAATAATTTAGAACTCTAGCTTCATTTTTATCCTTCTCTCATTCTTAACACTAAGTGCTCTTATTTTCTATTATTGTTGTGCTCACTGTGATTGTCCTAGTAAGTAAAATTATATTTTCTCTTATTCTCTCACTCACTTTACAAAGTAAACCTTAAATTTACATCTCAAATCTCTTCAATACCGACGATGTTTGTTCTCAAGTTCTCATCTTGATCCTATAAGACTTCAGTGCTACTCACAAATTATTTATACTTAAAAATTTAAATTTATTCTATGTTTTATATATTTTTTTAAGTATGAATTGTTAATTTTATTATTATTATATTTGACATGTCTTGTCGTGTCCGTGTCCTATATTTTAAAAAATTACTGTATCGCTGTGTCATGTCGTGTCGTATCCTCGTGACCCAATATCGTATCTATGCTTCATAGCATCCAATCTACCATATTAGATTGTTTGTTCTTACTTTTAGCAATCTCCCTACCTAATCCTTTTATTCATTTTAAATTTTAAATTTATGAATGAATCTAATACATAAGTAACATGACAAGCATTTAACATTATGGAATAAACAAGAATAAGCAACTTCCTATATTTCACACATAAACTATCATTTTTTCATTCACATATTCAAGAACACCAAAACTATATGTAAACCTAATTCCATTTTTGTAGAATGTTGGGATTGCAAATGAAGAATTCTCCCATATTAGTAGTCAACAAGTTGTGGCATTTAATATACAACTGAAGGTCCTGACTCATTAGCATGTGATTTGAGGTTAAATATTATCCGTCACTTGCTATAGGATGCCAACATGAGATCTCTTATATTTCTTCCCTAACACGTGGTATCAGAGCAAATGATTTGCTTGCGATTAAATGGTTCGTTGTGCTCCCATAGGTCTTCACTGTCTTCAACTATGGTCAAACAAAAAATCTAAAAGAGAATAACACCACTACGGCTCAAAGTGGTTGAGTGGGCTTATGATGTGCAAGTAGTTGATTAGGTAAAAAGATCCATAGATGAGGAAAGACTAACTTTGATGGATTTGCATATGAGGGAGAGAAATTGTAGTGTGTGCACGTGAAGAGTTATCTCATATTAGTAGCCAATAGTAGGTTGTGACACTTATATACAATTGATAACCCTAAACTACTAGCCTATATTTTTGAGTTAAATGATATCCATTCACTTGCATATTGGGCTCAACTTGGGCCCCCTAATATTTCTCCCATAACATAGGATACTAGTAAAAAACTTAGTAATACTCATGTTGGGCATACCTCAAACACAAATAGTACATTAGGCATTATCTGCAGATGTTGAGGCTCATCAGATGAATTAGTACAGCCATATTGATAGCACAACAGAAGGAACGATTGCCCATTAATACCCAGTAACTGCTTGTCATTCTTGGTGAAAAATCACCGTGCTTATCCCAGATGGGCCATATCTATGATATAACTTGTTGCTCATTAATTTGCGTCTACTAGACAACAACTTCCTACTTTCTTAAGAACTCATTGTTTATTCCTTCTTTTACTATAAAAAGGATTTGGGCAAGTTCATATTAAAATCATATGGAAAAATAAAAAATTCACCATTTGTCACCTAAAAAGCATTTTCGATTTCTTGGAAATCACCAAGAATATAAAACACAGTATTGCATCTCACCAATTTCGCTGGCCTCCCTCCTTAAATTCGGCCTCTATTTCCCTCTTCTTCTCCTCTCCAAGGCGGGTGACCTTCGATGATGTGAAAAAAAACACCAGAAGCAGCGCCGCAAACCTTCAGTTCAGCGACGCACAAACAAGGATCAGGGACTAACCACTCAATACTAGCCTTCAATCAACAGAAATGCACTAGGATTACGAAGAAAGCAGTGAATCGATCACCTGTAGCCGGCCACCATGTGCACCACCATCACTGGGATCCCCGCCGCCACCCCGGTAAGGTCGACGGACTTGCGCAGGAAAGCTCTCACCGCGAGCGCCAAGGACATCAGCAGGGCAAGGACGCATCTAAAGCTCAAGTCCTCCATTTCTTACCAAATGTCCGGGAAGGGAAAGAAGTGAATTTAGGGTTTCGTCGGAGGATGACAAAGTAGAGCCCTCCGAACGGATTCTGCCATGAGCAGAGAGACCACCTCCTTAAATAGGCAGGGGAGCGAGAAACGGAAGCGGCCATGGTACGACTTCTCCGCTCGCTCTCATGCCCTCTCAAGTCCCAAGGCAGTTATGAACCTGGAAGCGAAACTCCACGAGAAATTCTCTGAAATTTCGCTAATGGGACGTGCAATAATTTTTTGGGCAAATTTCACCCAGGTCCCTGAGTTTAAGGGTTATTATCACACAGGTCCATATTTTTAAAATTACATCATCGGGTCCCTAGGTTTTCAAAAATTTAATCTGAGTCTTTTTTTAATTTTTTTATTATTAAAAAATATAAAAATTACCATTATACCCTTACTCTCCC
>JAEMOT010002902.1:93408-141111 GCA_019297695.1 Apostasia ramifera
TTTTTTAGAATTTAATTTTAAATTGAGAAAATAATAAAATAAATTTTAATTTTTTCCAACCCAAGTATTTTTTTTCTCTCCTCTCTTTCTCTCTCCTGCCGCCAGCTCACCCTCTCTCTCCTCTCCTCTCTCTCACCTCTGCCGCCCACCTCCTCTCTCTCCTCCTTTTTCTCCTCTCTCTCCTCTCTTTCTCTCTCCTGCCGCCAGCTCACCCTCCCTCTCCTCTCTTTCTCTCACCTTGCATTTTTCCTGAGAGAGGCCTCAGTTTCATGGGAGTTTATAAAAATGAAAGAAAATGTGCCATCTGACTTTTCTGTGAAAAACTTTTTTTTAAGTAATATTTTTTTAATAAATTGTATTAGGTTTGTTCATTTAATATTTTTAAAATTTAAAATACATTTAAATATTTAAAATTATTATTATAAATTTAAATATAAAAAAATTGATGTTATAGTATTAATTAAAAATATTTAAATATATTTTTAATATTTTAAAATAATAATTTAATATTTAAATTTAATGAAATTAGTTAAAACGGATTTACATAGAAAAAAATTTAGATGAAAGGGATATAAACTCAAAATCAAAAAAAATTATAAATATAAATTAAACTTAACTTAAATCTAATCTGATTTTAACTTGAACACAAACGCAATTTTTGGGCGGAGCCTTTAGTTTTTTTTTTGGCCGATAGGCTGCAAAGTTCAAAACTTGCCGCCACTTTCTCCGCTCTCCTGATGTAAAGCCTTTTCAATTCTGCTCAAGTTCTGTCATATTTGATCCTCTCGTTTGGATAAAGTCAAACTTCAAATAACCTTTCGGGTGATCACATAGATTACAGTTCTTCGCTCAAGATTTGGTGAAGGAAAGATTAGGCGTGGCAATATATGACTCGATTTGTGAACCCGACCCAAACCCGATCCATAAATTTCGGGTATCATGAATTTTGACCTATTTATTAAACGGGTTGGGTTCGGGTTGAGAATAATTAGGTCGGGTAGGGTTCTGGTTGGGCATTTATCAAAAAATACTCTATCAACGGGTCGGGTTGACCCGCCAACCCGACTCATTTATTAATTGGGTCGGGTTTGAGTCATAGATTTTGACCCATTTAATAAATGAGTCGGGTTCAGGTTGAGGCTATTCGGATCAAGTTGGATTCGGGTTCGATCCGAACCTAAACCGCCGACCCATTTTGCCACCCCTATGAAAGACTCCATTAAGTTCTTTCTTGTATCAGCCCTTATTTGTTTAGCAGGATTAATTTCTTAAAATGAATCTTATCAGTTTTAATCAGATATATCACATTATACATAAAATTTTATATTAAAATTTAATTATATTTCACATCATATATATTTTAAAAATTAATATTATTTTATATTTTATATACATACTAAAATAATAATTTATTTATATTACATCTTTCATACATTTCAATATAATTAATTTTATTTCATATCACATAAATTCTTAATAAAAAAATTATTCAAATTTAATTTTAATATTATTAAAATTAATTTGTACAAACAAAACATAATCAATTATATTAAGCTTGTCAATATTCTATTAAAATACTATAATATGTAACGAATAATTATCAAAATATTAGTACTCTATTGCAAATCCTTTGAAATACCACCGAAAAGTTATATAATTGTAAATAATCAGTTAAGTTAATTTAATATAAAATGAATTGATTTATAAATGTGTGTATGTTATTTACAATCATTAATATAGTAATGAATAATTGTATAATTGTCAGTGTTTTGTTAAAATACATAGATTTGCAATGAATTGTTCTTTATAATGTTGTATTTACTTGAAGAATGCATTGAATATCATCAAAAGTTGTTTCGCATTGAATATTCAATTAGAATTTGTTAATGCATATCTAAATGATCCATAAATACGTGCATTCTGCTAAAATATGTCAATATCATAACGAATTCTTATATAACTGTTAAACTCTCAATAAAATACTTTAACAAGTAACAAATTAGTTTCTAGAAATATACATTTAGTTAAAGAATATCGTTATATCATTATATATTTATATAATTAGTCGTCTTCAACTAAATACCTTATTATGTATCATATTAGTTAGTTAATACTCATATTATATTGAAATACATCGAATAATAATAAATAATTATAAAATTATTAGTATTAATATAATGAATCAGAGTCTATGTCAAATATAGTAAAATAGTAATAAAATGCTATATAATTATAAGTATTTTATTAAAAATAATTTGATATGTAATGAATTAATTTCTAAATTAGTGTATTGGCTTATATTCTTCAACATAGCAAAGTATAATCGTATAATTGTTAGTAATTAATTAAAATACAATCATATATTACAGGTTGGTCTCTAAAGCATATATTTAGTTGACAAATATATTGATGTATCATCAAATTGTTATATAATTATCGGTATTTAATTAAACAACCTTGTCATACATCGAATTGGTCTCTAAATATATGTATTAGTTGAAATATATTGATATAATGATAAATGATTATAAATTTATCAGAGTTTTGTTAAATACCTTAACATCTAACAAATCGAAGATTAAATGCTAACATTCTACTCAAATCTAAGATTAAATGCTAACATTCTACTAAAATCTTTTTAAGTAGTACCAAAAAATTATATATTATAAGTTTTAGTTAAAATAACTTGATATATATAACAAATCAGTATCTAAATACTTGTGCTCAGCTAACATTCATCAATATAGTAATGATTAATTATAAAATTACTAATGTTCAATTGGAATACATTCATATGTGATGAATTAGTGTTTAAAATTATATGTTGAGTTGAAATATATTGATATATCATCAAATTAATATATAATTATTTGTATTTAGTTAAAAGATATGTTAAATTAGTCTCAAACAGTTGTATTCACTTGAAATGTATTTAAATGATAATAAATAGACATAAAATTATCCATATTCTGCTAAACTTCTTTGAAATATATCGAATTAGTATCAAAATACTAGTGTTCTACTCAAATATAATGAAATAGCACTGAAAAAGATATATATAAATGAGTAATCCATAGAAATGATTTAATATATAAAAAATCAGTTTCTAAATTTTTGCATTCAACTTATATTTCTCGATATAATAACGAATGTTATATGATTGTAGTGCTCAGATAAAATAAAATTGTATGTAATGAATATAACTATTACAAGTATAAAATTAAAAGACCATGATATGTATCGAATTAATCTCTAAATATATAAATATATCAATATAACAATAAATAGCGATAAAATTCTTTCCATTCTATTGGAATATCTAAATAAATAGGGGGATTTATATACAGAACATTGAATTCATCACAAATTACACATTTCACCATCGTTTAGTAAATATTACGCATATCACACTCTGCTTATAATAGAAATATTACAATAGAAATGTAAAACTCATAAGCAGAGTGTGATATGCATAATATTTACTAAACGATGGTGAAATACGTAATTTGTGATGAATTCAATATTCTGTATGTAAATCGCCCAATAAATAATACATTGGTGTCTAAATGCTAGTTTCTCATCCAAATACAGTGCAATTGTTCTAAAAAGTCATATAATTAATGATATTCAGTTAAAATAACTTAGTATTTAAAGAAATTGATCTCCAAATACGGCAATTCAACTTAGGTTCATGTAACTTGATATGTAATAAATAAGCTTCTAAATTAGCGTATCTTGCTTACATTTGTTGATATAGAAATGAATTCTTGTATAATTACAAGTGTTTAGCTAAAAATCACTCATATATTATAAATTAATCTCTAAAAGAATATATTTAGTTGAAACATATGTTGATATATCATTAAATTACTGTATAATTGTTAGTATTTAATTAAACTATCTTGTTATTTATCGAATTTGTCACTAAATGTATCTATTCAGTTGAAATATGTTGATATAATAATAAATAGTAGTAAATTTATCAATTCCTAGTTAAAATACCTATATATTCATCAAATCAGTCTCTATAAGTATATAATAAAGTTTAATTCGTAGTACCTAGAAGTTCGTATTTTGTGAAGCATTCATCGATATATCATAAATGATCGTATAATCAATATATTCAATTAAAGTACATTGATATATTTTGAATTAATTTTTAAATGTACGTATTCGATTAAAATAGGTTGATTTAATAATCAATTATGGTAAACTTGTCAAAATTCTATTAAAATATTTTAATATATAATGAATAATAGTCTAAATATTAATATTCTACTCTAAATTCTTTGAAATAGCACCGAAAATTTTTTTAATTGTAAATATTCAATTAAATTAACTTAATATAAAATGAATTGATTTATAAATATATGTATGCTATTTATAATTATTATTATAGTAATGAATAATTGTATAATTATCAGTATTCTGTTAAAATATATAGATTTGCAATGAATTGTTCTCTATAATGTTGTATTTACTTGAAGAATGCATCAAATATCATCAAAAATTGTTTTGCGTTGAATATTCAATTAGAATTTATTAATGCATATTTAAATGATCCATAAATACATGCATTCTGCTGAAATATATTAATATCATAACAAATTCTTATATAATTGTTAAAATCCCAATAAAATACTTTAACAAGTAACAAACCAGTCCCTAGAAACATACGTTTAGTTAAAGAATATCGTTATACTATTATATAATTACATAATTAGTCGTCTTCAACTAAATACCTTGTTATGTATCATATTAGTTACTTAATATGCATATTATGTTGAAATATGTCGATACAACAATAAATAGTTATAAAATTATTAGTATTCTATTGAATATCCTGACATAATGAATCAAAGTCTATGTGCTAGTATTCAGCTCAAATATAATAAAATAGTAATAAAATATTATATAATTATAAGTGTTTTTGCTAAAAATAACTTGATATGTAATGAATTAGTTTCTAAATTAATATATTTGGCTTATATTCTTCAACGTAGGAAAGAATAATTGCATATTTATAAGTAATTAATTAAAACACAATCATATATTACAAGTTGATCTCTAAAACATATATTTAGTTGATAAATATATTGATGTATTATTAAATAATTATATAATTATTGGTATTTAATTAAACGACTGTGTCATACATCGAATTTATCACTAAATTTGTGATTTTGTTGAAATATGTCGATATAATGATAAATAATTATAAATTTATCAAATTTTTGTTAAATACCTTGCAATCAAATGAATAAAAGATTAAAAGCTAGCATTCTACTTAAATCCTTTTAAGTTGTACCGAAAAGTTATATAATTATAAGTTTTAGTTAAAATAACTTGATATATAAAAAATTAGTACCTAAATGTTTGTGCTCAACTAACATTCATCGATATAGCAATGATTAATTATAAAATTACTAATGTTCAGTTGGAATACATTCATATATAACGAATCAGTGTTTAAAATTATGTGTTAAATATATCATCAAATTAATAAATAATTGCTCGCATGCAGTTAAAATATCTCAATACCTAACGAATTAATCTCTAAATAGGAACATATAGTTGAAATATGTAAATATAACGATGAATAGGTGTACTATTATAGTATTCCATAAAACTATCTTGATGTATAATAAATTAGAGTCTACAAATATTTTGTTCAAATATTTTGTAAAAGCATCGCATAGTTCTATAATTACAAATATCCAGTTAAAATAACAAATATATAATGAATTGGCCTCAAAATGTATGTATTTGTCTTATTTTCATCGACGCAGCGATGAACAGTTATATAAATGCCAGTGTTTCATTAAATTACATAGATATGTAATGAACTAGTTTCTAAAATTGTGAATTCAGTTGAAATATTTTGATACATCGATAAATAGTTGTATAATTGCTTAAAATATAATGAATTGGCATCAAAATGCTAGTGTTCCACTCAAATATAATGAAATAGCACTGAAAAAGATATATAATTGAGTGTTCCAAAGAAATGATTTAATATATAAAGAACTAATTTTTAAATATTTGCATTCAACTTATATTTCTCAATATAATAATGAATGTCATATAATTGCAGTGCTCAGATAAAATGACATTATACATAATGAATATAAATATTACTAGTAATTAATTAAAAGACTATGATATGTATCGACTTAATCTCTAAATATGTAAATATATCAATATATTGAATTAATTTTTAAATACGTAAATATATCAATATAACAATGAATAGCAATAAATTTGTCTGCATTCTATTGGAATAGCTAAATAAATAAAGCATCAGTGTCTAAATGCAAATTTCTCATCCAAATACAGTGCAATTGCTCTAAAAATTCATATAATTGATAATATCCAATTAAAATAATTTAGTATTTAAATGAATTGATCTCCAAATGTGTCAATTCAGCTTACGTTTGTGTAACTTGATATGTAATGAATAAGCCTCTAAATTAGTGTATCTTGCTTATATTAGTCGATATAAAAATGAATGAATGTATAATTACTAGTGTTTAGCTAAAACACATTCGTATATTATAAATCAACCTCTAAAAGAGTATATTTAATTGAACATATATTGATATATCACTAAATTATAATATAATTACTAATATTAAATTAAACTATCTTGTTATTTATTGAGTTTGTCACTAAATGTATCTATTTAGTTGAAATATGTTATTATAATAGTGGATAATAGTAAATTTATCAATTCTTAGTTAAAATACCTCTACATTCACCGAATCGGCCTTTAAAAGTATATAATAAGTTAAATTTGTTGATTTAATAAGTGGTTGAATAATTTTTAGGTTTCAATTATAATACATTGAAATCTAATGCAAGAGTACCTAGACGCTTGCATTTTTGTGAAGCATTCATTGATATATCTTCAAATTATCATACAATCGATATATTCTATTAAAATATTAGTACTCTACTGCAAATCCTTTGAAATAACACCGAAAAGTTATATAATAGTAAATATTCAGTTAAGTTAACTTAAATTAAAATGAATTGATTTACAATTATTAATATAGTAATGAAAAATTGTATAATTACCAGTGTTCTGTTGAAATGCATAGATTGCAATGAAATTATTCTCTGCAATGTTGTATGTAGATGAGGAATGCATCAAATATTATCAAAAGTTGTTTCGCGGTAATATCCAATTAGAATTTGTTAATGGATATCTAACTGACCTATAAATACGTGTATTGTGCTAAAATATATCAATATTATAATGAATTCTTACATAATTGCAAAAATTTTATAAAATACTTTAACAAATAACAAATCAGTCTCTAGAAACATACGTTTCCTTAAAGACAATCATTATTTTATTAAATAATTATATAATTAGTCTTCTACTAAAATACCTTATTATGTATCATATTAGTTACTAAATACAAGTATTATGTTATAACAGGTCGATACAACAATAAAAAGTTATAAAATTATTAGTATTCTATTGAATATCTTAACATATAATGAATGCGCTAGTATTCTACTCAAATATAATAAAATAGTAATAAAATATTATATAATTAAAAGTATTTTGTTAAAAATAACTTGATATATAACAAATTAGTTTCTAAATTAGTGTATTTGGCTTATATTCTTCAACATAGCGAAGAATAATTGTATAATAACTAGTAATTAATTAAAATACAATCATATATTACAAGTTGGTCTCCAAACCGTATATTTAGTTGACAAATATGTTGATGTATCATTATATTATTATATAATTACCGGTATTTAATTAAACAACCTTATCACACATCAAATTGGTTACTAAGTATATGCATTTAGTTGAAATACATTGATATAACGACAAATAGTTATAAATTTATCAAATTTTTGTTAAATACCTTGCAATCTAATGAATCAAAGATTAAATGCTAGCATTCTAATCAAATCCTTTTAAGTATTACCAAAAATTATATAATTATAAATTTTTAGTTAAAATAACTTGATATATATTACAAATCAATATCTAAATGCTTGTGCTCAGCTAACTGTCATCATTATAGTAGATTAATCATAAACTTTCTAGTGTTCAGTTGGAATACATTCAAATGTAACGAATCAGTATTTAAAATTATATGTTAAGCTGGAATATATAGATATATATCATCAAATTAATATATAATGGCTAAGATGCAGTTAAAATATCTTGATACCTAAAGAATTGATCTCTAAATACAAACATACAGAGATATATTGATAAATTTGAGTTGAAAAGTGATATTTTTGCAGCTATTCATCGCATTACGTTGAATTCAAGTGGAGTACAAGCATTTAAAGTACAATTCATTATATAATAAGTTATTTTAACTAAATAAAAGCAATTGTGTGTATACAATTAGTTTTTATTGCATTTGAAGAGAATATATGCAATTTGACTTTAATCTTATCTATATGAAGGTTGTTTAACATAATACTCTGATTACACACCTAATGTTTGCTATATTGATGTAGTTTAATCGTAAATTGATATTTGACGATCTATTAGAGACATTTGATTGTGTTTTAATGTAATACCTAATTTTAAGACAATAGACTCTTTTAGGGTCGCTTTATGATATATCGATGAATTTTAGTTGAAAAGTGATATTTTTGCAGCTATTCATCCCATTACGTGGAATTCAAGTGGAGTACAAGCTTTAAAGTATAATTCATTACAAAATAAGTTATTTTAACTAAATAAAAGTAATTGTGTGTGTATTCAATTAGTTTTTATTATATTTGATGAGAATATATGCAATTTGACTTTAATCTTGTCTATATGAAGGTTTTTTAACATAATATACTGATTACACACCTAATGTTTGCTATATTGATGTATTTTAATCGAAAATTGATATTTGACATTCTATTAGGGGCATTTGATTGCGTTTTAGTGTAATGCCCATAATTACACATCTATTTGTCAATATATCGATCAATTTTAAGAGAATATGGTCTTTTATAGTCTGATTTATGACATATCGATGAATTTGAGTTTAAAAGTGATATTTTTGCAGCTATTCATCGCATTACGTTGAATTCAAGTGGTGTACAAGCATTTAAAGTACGATTCAATGCATAATAAGTTATTTTAACTAAATAAAAGCAATTGTGTGTAAATTCAATTAGTTTTTGTTGTCATTGAAGAGAATATATGTAATGTGATTTTAATCTTATCTATATGAATGTTGTTTAACATAATACTCTGATTACACACCTAATGTTTGCTATATTGTGGAATTTTAATCGAAATTTGATACTTTGCGATCGATTAGGGGCATTTGATTGCATTTTAATGTAATACCAATACTTATACATCTATTTGTCAGTATATCTATCAATTTTAAGAGAATAGGCTCTTTTAGGGACTGATTAATGATATATCAATGAATTTGAGTGGTATAGTGATGTTTTTGAAGCTATTCATTGCATTACGTTAAATTCAAGTGGAGCACAAGCATTTAAAGTACGATTCATTGCATAATAAGTTATTTTAACTAAATAGAGGCAATTGTGTGTGTATTCAATAAGTTTTTGTTGTATTTGAAGAGAATATATGCAATTTGACTTTAATCTTGTCTATATGAAGGTTTTTTAACATAATACTCTGATTACATACTTAATGTTTGCTATATTGATGTGTTTTAATCGAAAATTGATATTTGGCGATCTATTAGGGGCATTTGATTGCGTTTTATTGTAATACCTATAATTACACATTTATTTGTCAATATATCGATCAATTTTAAGAGAGTAGGCTCTTTTATTGTCTGATTTATGACATATTGATGAATTTGAGTTGAAAAGTGATGTTTTTGCAGCTATTCATCGCATTACGTTGAATTCAAGTGGAGTACAAGCATTTAAAGTATAATTCATTGCATAATAAGTTATTTTAACTAGATAAAAGCAATTGTGTGTGTATTCAGTTAGTTTTTGTTGTATTTGAAGAAAATATATGCAATTTGACTTTAATCTTGTCTATATAAAGGTTTTTAACATAATACTCTGATTACACACAAAATATTTTCTAAATTGATGTATTTTAATTGAAAATTGATATTTGGCGATCTATTAGGGGTATTTGATTTCGTTTTAACGTAATACCTATAATTACACATCTATTTATCAGTATATCGATCAATTTTAAGAGAATAGACTCTTTTATTGTCTGATTTATGACATATCGATGAATTTGAATTAAATAGCGATGTTTATGACTGAATAAAAGCAATTGTGTGTGTAGTCAATTAGGTTTTGTTGTATTTGAAGAGAATTTATGCAATTTGACTTTAATCTTGTCTATATGAAAGTTTTTTAACATAATACTCTGATTACAGACCTAATGTTTGCTATATTAATGTATTTTAATCGAAAATTGATACTTGGCGATCTATTAGGGGCATTTGATTGCGTTGTAGTGTAATACCTATAATTACAAATCTATTTGTCACTATATCTATTAATTTTAAGAGAATAGACTCTTCTAGGGTCTGCTTTATGACATATCATTGAATTTGAGTTGAATAGTATTTTTTTGAAGCTATTCTTTACATTATGTTGAATTCAAGTGGAGTACAAGCATTTAGAGTATGATTCATTGCATAATAAGTTATTTTAACTGAATAAAAGTAATTGTGTGTATATTCGATTAATTTTTATTGTATTTAAAGAGAATATATGCAAATTGACTTTAATCTTGTCTATATAAAGGTTTTTTAACATAATACTCTGATTACATACCTAATATTTGCTATATTGATGTATTTTAATCGAAAATTGATATTTGGAGATCTATTAGGGGCATTTGATTGCGTTTTATTGTAATACCTATAATTACACATCTATTTGTCACTATATCGATTAATTTTAAGAGAATAGACTTTTTTAGGGTCTGATTTATCATATATTAATGAATTTGAGTTGAATAGTGATGTTTTGCAGCTATTCATTGCATTACGTTGAATTCAAGTGGAGTACAAGTTATTTTAACAGAATAAAAGCAATTGTGTGTGTGTTCAATTAGTTTTTATTATATTTGAAGAGAATATATGCAATTGAATTTAATCTTGTCAATATGAAGGTTTTTTCACTTAATACTCTGATTACACCCCTAATGTTTGCTATATTGATGTATTTTAATCGAAAATTGATACTTGGCAATCTATTAAGGGCATTTGATTGCGTTGTAGTGTAATACCTATAATTACACATCAATTTATCGAGTAATTTTAAGAGAATAGACTCTCTAGGTTCTGCTTTATGACATATCAATGAATTTGAGTTGAATAGTGATATTTTTGCAGCTATTCTTTACATTATATTGAATTCAAGTGGAGTACAAGCATTTAGAGTGTGATTCATTGCATAATAAGTTATTCTAACTGAATAAAAGTAATTGTGTGTGTATTCAATTAGTTTTTTTATTATATTTAAAGAGAATATATACAAAATGACTTTAATCTTGTCTATATAAAGGTTTTTTAACATAATACACTGATTACACACCTAATATTTGCTATATTGATATATTTTAATCGAAAATTGATATTTGGCTATCTATTAGGGTCGTTTGATTGCGTTTTATTGTAATACCTATAATTACTCGTCTATTTGTCACTATATCAATTAATTTTAAGAGTATTGACCCTTTTAGGTTCTGATTTATGATATATCAAGGAATTTCAGTTGAATAGTGTGATGTTTTTGCAGCTATTCATTACATTATATTGAATTCAAGTGGTGTACAAGCATTTAGAGTATGATTCATTGCATAATAAGTTAGTTTAACATAATAAAAGCAATTGTGTGTATATTCATTTAGTTTTTGTTGTCTTTGAAGAGAATATATGTAATTTGACTTTAATCTTGTATATATGAACGTTGTTTAATATAATACTCTGATTACACGATGAATGTTTGCTTTATTGTTGTATTTTAGTCGCAATTTAATACTTTGTGATCTATTAGGGGCATTTGATTGCGTTTTAATATAATACCAATACTTATACATCCATTTGTCAGTATATCTATCAATTTTAAGAGAATAAGCTCTTTTAGGGTCTGATTTATGATATATTAATGAATTTGAGTGGTATAATGATATTTTTGCAGCTACTCATTGCATTATGTTGAATTCAAGTGGAGCACAAGCATTTAAAGTACAATTCATTGCATAATAAGTTATTTTATTTAAATAAAAGCTATTGTGTGTGTATTTAATTAGTTTTTATTGTATTTGAAGAGAATATATATAATTTGACTTTAATCATGTCTATATGAAGTTTTTTAACATAATACTCTGATTACATACCTAATATTAGCTATATTGATTTATTTTCATCGAAAATTGATATTTAGCGATCTATTAGGGGCATTTGATTGTGTTTTTTTGTAATATCCATAATTACACATCTATTTGTCAATATATTGATCAATTTTAAGAGAATAGGCTCTTTTATTGTCTGATTTATGACAAATTGATGAATTTAAGTTGAAAAGTGATGTTTTTGCAGCTATTCATCCCATTACGTTGAATTCAAGTGGAGTACAAGCATTTAAAGTATAATTCATTGCAAAATAAGTTATTTTAACTAAATAAAAGCAATTGTAAGTGTATTCAATTATTTTTTATTATATTTGATGAGAATATATGCAATTTGACTTTAATCTTGTCTATATAAAGATTTTTTAACATAATACACTGATTACACACCTAATTTTTGCTATATTGATGTATTTTAATCGAAAATTGATATTTAGCGTTCTATTAGGGGCATTTGATTGTGTTTTAGTGCAACACCTATAATTACACATCTATTTGTCAATATATCGATCCATTTTAAGAGAATAGGGTCTTTTATAGTCTGATTTATGACATATCGATGAATTTGAGTTTAAAAGTGATGTTTTTGCAGCTATTCATTGCATTACGTTGAATTCAACTGGCATACCAGCATTTAAAGTACGATTCAATGCATAATAAGTTATTTTAACTAAATAAAAGCAATTATGTGTATATTCAATTAGTTTTTGTTATCTTTGAAGAGAATATATGTAATGTGACTTTAATCTTGTCTATATGAATGTTGTTTAACATAATACTCTGATTACACACCTAATGTTTGCTATATTTTGGTATTTTAATCGAAATTTAATACTTTGCGATCTATTAGGGGCATTTGATTGCATTTTAATGTAATATCAATACTTATACATTTATTTGTCAGTATATCTATTAATTTTAAGAGAATAAGCTCTTTTAGGGTCTGATTTATGATATATCATTGAATTTGAGTGGTATAGTGATGTTTTTGCAGCTATTCATTGCATTACGTTGAATTTAAGTGGAGCACAAGCATTTAAAGTACGATTCATTGCATAATAAGTTATTTTAACTAAATAGAGGCAATTGTGTGTGTATTCAATAAGTGTTTGTTGTATTTGTAGTGAATAGATACAATTTGACTTTAATCTTGTCTATATGAAGGTTTTTTAACATAATACTCTGATTACATACTTAATGTTTGGTATATTGATGTATTTTAATCGAAAATTGATATTTGGCGATCTATTAGGGGCATTTGATTGCGTTTTATTGTAATACCTATAGTTACACATCTATTTGTCAATATATCGATCAAATTTAAGAGAATAGGCTCTTTTATTGTCTGATTTATGACATATTATGAATTTGAGTTGAAAAGTGATGTTTTTGCTGCTATTCATCGCATTACATGGAATTCAAGTGGAGTACAAGCATTTGAAGTACAATTACTTGCATAATAAGTTATTTTAACTAAATAAAAGCAATTGTGTGTGTATACAATTAGTTTTTGTCGTATTTGAAGAGAATATATGCAATTTGACTTTAATCTTATCTTTATAAAGGTTGTTTAACGTAATACTCTGATTACACACCTAATATTTGCTATATTGATGTAGTTTAATCGCAAATTGATAGTTGGCGATCTATTAGAGGCATTTGATTGCGTTTTAATGTAATTCCTATAATTACACATCAAATACATCCATTTGTCAGTATATCTATCAATTTTAAGAGAATAGGCTCTTTTAGGGTCTGATTTATGACATATCAATGAATTTGAGAGGGATAGTAATATTTTTGCAGCTATTCATTGCATTACGTTGAATTCAAGTGGAGTACAAGCATTTAAAGTATGATTTATTGCATAATAAGTTATTTTATCTAAATAAAAGCTCTTTTGTGTGTATTTAATTAGTTTTTATTGTATTTGAAGAGAATATATACAATTTAACTTTAATCATGTCTATATGAAGTTTTTTAACATAATACTCTGATTACATACCTAATGTTAGCTATATTGATGTATTTTAATCGAACATTGATATTTGGAGATCTATCAGGGGCATTTGATAGCGTTTTAGTGTAAGACCTATAATTACACATCAATTTGTCTCTATATCGATTAATTTTAAGATAATAGACTCTTTTAGGGTCACTTTATGACATATCAATGAATTTGAGTTGAATATTCATGTTTTGCTGCTATTCATTGCATTACATTGAATTCAAGTGGAGTACAAGCATTTAAAGCAAGATTCATTGCATAATAAGTTATTTTAACTAAATAAAAAAAATTGTGAGTGTATTCAATTAGTTTTTGTTGTATTAGAAGAGAATATATGTAATTTTACTTTAATCTTGTCTATATGAAAGTTTTTTATCATAATACTCTGAATACACACCTAATATTTGTGATATTTATGTATTTTAATGGAAATTTTTTTTTGGCGATCTATTAGGGGCATTTGATTGCGTTTTAGTGTAATACCTATAATTACACATCTATTTGTCAGTATATCGATCAATTTTAAGAGAATATGGTCTTTTATTGTCGATTTATGACATATTGATGAATTTGAGTTGAAAAGTGATGTTTTTGTAGCTATTCATCGCATTACGTTAAATTCAAGAGGAGTACAAGCATTTAAAGCACGATTTATTGCATAATAAGTTATTTTAACTAAATAAAAGTAATTGTGTGTGTATTCAATTAGTTTTTATTGTATTAGAAGAGAATATATGCAATTTTGCTTTAATCTTGTAAGGTTTTTTAACATAATACTCTGAATACACACCTAATGTTTGTTATATTGATGTATTTTAATCGAAAATTGATATTTGGCGATCTATTTGGGGCATTTGATTGCATTTTAGTGTAATACCTATAATTACACATCTATTTGTCAGTATATCGATCAATTTTAAGAGAATATGCTCTTTTATTGTCTGATTTATGACATATTGATGAATTTGAGTTAAAAAGTGATGTTTTTGCAGCTATTCATCGCATTACGTTGAATTCAAGTGGAGTACAAGCATTGAAAGTACAATTCATTGCATAATAAGTTATTTTAACTAGATAAAAGCAATTGTGTGTGTATTCAATTAGTTTTTGTTGTATTTGAAGAAAATATATGCAATTTGACTTTAATCTTGTCTATATAAAGGTTTTTAACATAATACTCTGATTACACACAAAATATTTTCTAAATTGATGTATTTTAATTGAAAATTGATATTTGGCGATCTATTAGGGGCATTTGATTTCGTTTTAACGTAATACCTATAATTACACATCTATTTATCAGTATATCGATCAATTTTAAGAGAATAGACTCTTTTATTGTCTGATTTATGACATATCGATGAATTTGAATTAAATAGCGATGTTTTTGACTGAATAAAAGCAATTGTGTGTGTAGTCAATTAGGTTTTGTTGTATTTGAAGAGAATTTATGCAATTTGACTTTAATCTTGTCTATATGAAAGTTTTTTAACATAATACTCTGATTACAGACCTAATGTTTGCTATATTAATGTATTTTAATCGAAAATTGATACTTGGCGATCTATTAGGGGCATTTGATTGCGTTGTAGTGTAATACCTATAATTACAAATCTATTTGTCACTATATCTATTAATTTTAAGAGAATAGACTCTTCTGGGGTCTGCTTTATGACATATCATTGAATTTGAGTTGAATAGTGATTTTTTTGAAGCTATTCTTTACATTATGTTGAATTCAAGTGGAGTACAAGCATTTAGAGTATGATTTAATGCATAATAAGTTATTTTAACTGAATAAAAGTAATTGTGTGTGTATTCGATTAGTTTTTGTTGTATTTAAAGAGAATATATGCAAATTGACTTTAATCTTGTCTATATAAAGGTTTTTCAACATAATACTCTGATTACATACCTAATATTTGCTATATTGATGTATTTTAATCGAAAATTGATATTTAGAGATCTATTAGGGGCATTTGGTTGCGTTTTATTGTAATACCTATAATTACATATCTATTTGTCACTATATCGATTAATTTTAAGAGAATAGACTCTTTTAGGGTCTGATTTATCATATATCAATGAATTTGAGTTGAATAGTGATGTTTTACTGCTATTCATTGTATTACGTTGAATTCAAGTGGAGTACAAGCATTTAAAGTACGATTCACTGCATAATAAGTCATTTTAATAGAATAAAAGCAATTGTGTGTGTGTTCAATTAGTTTTTATTGTATTTGAAGAGAATATATTCAATTGAATTTAGGGGGCGTTTGGTTCAGTGTTATCTCAATGTTATGTTATGTTATCTTTAGAAAGTAATTGTTTGGTTTAATGACATCTTTAAATAACCTTATAATTAATTATAAAAATGCCATTATACATTGACATCTAGATGTCACCCCAAATTGGGCGACATCTCAAGATAACACCATCAATTTGTCATTATAATGTTAATAACTTCCAACTAAATAAAAATAATTTGGATAATATTGATATTTTCTAATATCATAACATTGAACCAAACAAATGTCCATTGATGAATGACAATGACATTTAGATAACATGACATCTAAATAACATTGACATTGAGATAACACTGAACCAAACGCCCCCTTAATCTTGTCTATATGAAGGTTTTTTAACTTAATACTCTGATTACACACCTAATGTTTGCTATATTGATGTACTTTAATCGAAAATTGATACTTGGCGATCTATTAGGGGCATTTGATTGTGTTTTATTATAATTCCTATAATTAAACATCTTTTTATCAGTATATCGATCAAATTTAAGAGAATAGGCTCTTTTAAGGTCTGATGTATGACATATCTATGAATTTCAGTTGAATAGTGATGTTTTTGCAGCTATATATTGCATTACGTTGAATTCAAGTGGAGTACAAGCATGTAAAGTACGATTCATTGCATAATAAGTTATTTTAACTAAACAAAAGCAATTGTTTGTTTATTCAATTAGTTTTTGTTATATTTGAAGAGAATATATGCAATTTGACTTTAATCTTGTCTATATGAAGGTTTTTAATATAATACTCTGATTACACAACTAATGTTTGCTATATTGATATATTTTAATCATAAATTGATATTTGGCGATCTATTAGGGGCATTTGTTTGCGTTTTAGTGTAATACATGTAATTACACATCTATTTATCACTATATCAATTAATTTTAAGAGAATAGACTCTTTTAGGGTCTGCTTTATGATATATCATGGAATTAGAGTTGAATAATGATGTTTTTACAGCTATTCATTACATTATGTTGAATTCAAGTGGAGTACAATTATTTAAAGTATGATTCATTGTATAATAAGTTATTTTAACTAAATAAAAACAATTGTGTGTGTATTCAAATAATTTTTATTGTATTTGAAGAGAACATATGTAATTTGACTTCAATCTTATCTATATGAATGTGTTTTAGCATAATACTCTGATGACACAACTAATATTTGCTACATTGATGTAGTTTGATAGCAAAATTGATATTTGGGGATCTATTAGGGGCACTTGATTGCGTTTTATTGTAATACCAACAATTACACATCTATTTATCAGTATATCGATTAATTTTAAGAGAATTGGCACTTTTAGGGTCTCATTTATCATATATCAATGAATTTGAGTTGAATAGTGATGATTTGCTGCTATTTATTGTATTACGTTGAATTCAAGTGGAGCACAAGTATTTAAAGTATGATTCATTGCATAATAAGTTATTTTAACAAAAAAAAAGCAATTGTGTGTGTATTCAATTAGTTTTTGTTGTATTAGAAGAGAATATATGCAGTTTTACTTTAATCTTGTCTATATGAAAGTTTTTTAACATAATACTCTGAATACCCACCTAATGTTTGTTATATTGATGTATTTTAACTGAAAATTGATATTTGAGGATCTATTAGGGGCATTTGATTGCGTTTTAGTGTAATACTTATAATTACACATCTAATTGTCAGTATATCGATCAATTGTAAGAGAATAGGCTCTTTTATTGTCTGATTTATGACATATTGATGAATTTGAGTTAAATAGAGATATTTTTGTAGCTATTCATCGCATTACGTTGAATTCAAGTGGAGTACAAGCATTTAAAGTACAATTCATTGCATAATAAATTATTTTAACTAAATAAAAATAATTGTGTGTGTATGCAATTAGTTTTTGTTATATTTGAAGAGAATATATGCAATGTGACTTTAATCCTGTCTATATAAAGATTTTTTAATATAATACACTGATTACACACCTAATTGCCTTGTTTGGCATGAGCCCAAAAATGGGCAAAAAAATATTTTAATAATATTTTAAATCTATTATAAATTTTATTAATTTTATTTCACATCTAACACAAATTCTAATCTTAAAAATCAACTTTATTTCACATCCAACACAAATTTCAACCTTAAAATTAACTTTATTTCACATCCTACACACCTCCCAATATTAAAATAAATTTCTTTCCCATCAACTCTATAAAATAAATTATTTTCTCTTTCCTTACCCAAATTCATCCTCCAACCAAACAAGCCCAATATATTTGCTATATTGATATATTTTAATCGGAAATTGATTTTTGGCGATCTATTAGGGGCATTTGATTACGTTTTAACGTAATACCTATAATTACACATCTATTTATCAGTATATCAATAAATTTTAAGAGACTAGGCTCTTTTATTGTCTGATTTATGACATATCAATGAATTTGAGTTAAATAGTGTTGTTTTTGTAGCTATTCATCGCATTACGTTGAATTCAAGTGCAGTACAAGCATTTAAAGTACAATGCATTGCATAATAAATTATTTTAACTAAATAAAAGCAATTGTGTGTGTATGCAATTAGTTTTTGTTGTATTTGAAGACAATATATGCAATTTGACTTTAATCCTGTCTATATGAAGGTTTTTTATCATAATACAGTGATTACACACCTAATATTTGCTATATTGATGTATTTTAATCGAAAATTAATATTTGGCGATCTATTAGGGGCATTTGATTGCATTTTAATATAATACGTATAATTATACATCTATTTGAGTGGAATAGTAATGTTTTTGCAGCTATTCATTGCATTACGTTGAATTCAAGTTTAGCACAAGCATTTAAAGTACGATTCATTGCATAATAAGTTATTTTAACTAAATAAAAACTATTGTGTGTGTATTTAATTAGTTTTTATTGTATTTGAACAGAATTTGTATAATTTGACTTTAATCATGTCTATATGAAGTTTTTTAACATAATACTCTGATTACATACCTAATGTTAGCTATATTAATATATTTTAATCAGAAATTGATATTTGGCAATCTATTATGGGCATTTGATAACGTTTTAGTGTAATACCTATAATTACACATCAATTTGTCACTATATCGATTAATTTTAAGACAATAGACTCTTTTAGGGTCGCTTTATGATATATCAATGAATTGGAGTTGAATAGTGATGTTTTTGCTGCTATTCGTTACATTATGTTGAATTCAAGTGGAGTACAATTATTTAAAGTATTATTCATTGCAAAATAAGTTATTTTAACTAAATAAAAGCAATTGTGTGTGTATTCAATTAGTTTTTGTTGTATAATACCTATAATTACACATCTATTTGTCAGTATATCGATCAATTTTAAGAGAATATGCTCTTTTATTGTCTGATTTATGACATATCAATGAATTTGAGTTAAATAGTGATGTTTTTGTAGCTATTCATCGCATTACGTTGAATTCAAGTGGAGTACAAGCATTTAAAGTACAATTCATTGCATAATAAATTATATTAACTAAATAAAAAGCAATTGTGTATGTATGCAATTAATTTTTGTTGTATTTGAAGAGAATATATGCAATTTGACTTTAATCGTGTCTATATGATGGTTTTTAACATAATACACTGATTACACACCTAATGTTTGCTATATTGATGTATTTTAAACGAAAATTGATATTTGGCGATCTATTAGGGGCATTTGATTGCGTTTTAACATAATACCTATAATTACACATCTATTTATCAGTATATCGATCAATTTTAAGAGAATAGGCTCTTTTATTGTCTGATTTATGATATATCGATGAATTTGAGTTAAATAGTGATGTTTTTATAGCTCATTGCATTACGTTGAATTCAAGTGGAGCACAAGCATTTAAAGTACAATTCATTGCATAATAAATTATTTTAACTAAATTAAAGCAATTGTGTGTATGCAATTAGTTTTTGTTGTATTTGAAGAGAATATATACAATTTGACTTTAATCCTGTCTATATGAAGGTTTTTTAACATAATACTCTGAATAGACGCCTAATGTTTGTTATATTGATGTATTTTGATCGAAAATTGATATTTGGCGATCTATTAGGGGCATTTGATTGCGTTTCAATATAATACCTATAATTATACATCTATTTGTCAGTATATCTATCAATTTTAAGAGAATAGGCTCTTTTAGGGTCTGATTTATGATATATCAATGAATTTGAGTTGAATAATATTTTTGCAGCTATTCATTGCATTACGTTGAATCCAAGTGGAGCACAAGCATTTAAAGTACGATTCATTGCATAATAAGTTATTTTAACTAAATAAAAGCTATTGTGTGTGTATTTAATTAGTTTTTATTGAATTTGAAGAGAATATATACAATTTGATTTTAATCATGTCTATATGAAGTTTTTTAACATAATACTTTGATTACATACCTAATGTTAGCTATATTGATGTATTTTAATCGAAAATTGATATTTGGCGATCTATTAGGGGTATTTGATAGCGTTTTAGTGTGATACCTATAATTAAACATCTATTTGTCACTATATCGATTAATTTTAAGACAATTGGCACTTTTAGGGTCTAATTTATCATATATCAATGAATTTGAGTTGAATAGTGTTGTTTTTGCAGCAATTCATTGCATTACGTTGAATTCAAGTTGAGTACAAGCATTTAACGTACGATTCATTGCATAATAAGTTATTGTAATGGAGTAAATGCAATTGTGCGTGTATTCAATTAGTTTTTGTTGTATTTGAAGAGAATATATGCAATTTGACCTTAATCTTGTCTATATGAAGGTTTTTCAATATAATACTCTGATTACACACCTAATGTTTGCTATATTGATGTTGTTTAATCGAAAATTGATACTTGGCGATCTATTAGAGGCATTTGATTGCGTTTTAATGTAATATTCATAATTACACATCTATTTGTCAGGATATCGATCAAATTTAAGAGAATAGGCTCTTTTAGGGTCGCTTTATGATATATCAATGAATTGGAGTTGAATAGTGATGTTTTTGCAGCTATTCATTACATTATGTTGAATTCAAGTGGAGTACAATTATTTAAAGTATGATTTGTTGCAAAATAAGTTATTTTAACTAAATAAAAGCAATTGTGTGTATTCAACTAATTTTTTTGTATTTGAAGAGAACATTTGTAATTTGACTTTAATCTTATCTATATAAACGTATTTTAGCATAATACTCTGATTACACACCTAATATTTGCTATATTGATGTATTTTAATCGAAATTGATACTTGGCGATCTATTTGGGGCATTTGATTGCGTTTTAATGTAATACCTATAATTACACATCTATTTATCAGTATATCGATCAATTTTAAGAGAATAGGCACTTTTGGGGTCTGATTTGTCATATAAAAGTAATTGTGTGTGTATTCAATTAGTTTTTATTGTATTTGAAGAGAAAACATGCAATTTGACTTTAATCTTGTCTATATGAAGGTTGTTTAACATAATACTCTAATTACACACCTAATGTTTATTATATTGATGTAGTTTAATCGCAAATTGATACTTGGCGATCTATTAGGGGCATTTGATTGCGTTTTAATGTAATACCTATAATTACGCATCTATCTGTCAGTATATCGATCAATTTTAAAAGAATAGGCTCTTTCAGGGTATGATTTATGACATATCAATGAATTTGAGTTGAATAGTGATGTTTTGCAGCTATTTATTACATTAAGTTGAATTCAAGTGGAGTACAAGCATTTAGAGTATGATTCATTACATAATAAGTTATTTTAACTAAATAAAAGCAATTATGTGTGTATTCAATTAGTTTTTATTGTATTTGAAGAGAATATATGCAATTTGACTTTATTCTTGTCTATATGATTGTTGTTTAACATAATACTCTGATTACACACCTAATGTTTTCTATATTGATATATTTTAATTGAAAATTGATATTTCGCTATCTATTAGTGGTATTTGATTGCGTTTTATTGTAATACCAATAATTACACATCTATTTGTCACTATATCGATTAATTTTAAGAGAATTGACTCTTTATGGTTTGATTTATGATATATCAATGAATTTGAGTTGAATAGTAATGTTTTTGCAGCTATTCATTACATTATGTTGAATTCATGTGGAGTACAAGTATTTAGAGTATTATTCATTGCATAATAAGTTATTTTAACTAAATAAAAGCAATTATTTGTGTATTCAATTAGTTTTTGTTGTATTTGAAGAGAATATATGCACTTTGACTTTAATCTTATCTATATGATTGTTGTTTAACATAATACTCTGATTACACACCTAATGTTTGCTATATTGATGTATTTTAATCGCAAATTGATATTTGGCGATCTATTATGGGCATTTGATTGCGTTTTATTGTAATACCAATAATTACGCATCTATTTGTCACTGTATCAATCAATATTAAGAGAATTGTCTCTTTTAAGGTCTGATTTATAATATATCAATAAATTTGAGTTCAATAGTTATGTTTTTGCAGCTATTCATCACATTACATTTAATTCAAGTGGTGTACAAGAATTTAAAATACGATTCATTGCATAATAAGTTATTTTAACTAAATAAAAGTAATTGTGTGTGTATTCAATTAGTTTTTGTTGTATTAGAAGAGAATATATGCAATTTTCGCTTTAATCTTGTCTATATGAAGGTTTTTTAACATAATACTCTGAATACACACCTAATGTTTGTTATATTGATGTATTTTAATTGAAAATTGATATTTTACGATTAATTAGGGGCATTTGATTGTGTTTTTGTGTAATACCTATAATTACACATCTATTTGTCACTATATCGATTAATTTTAAGAGAATAGACTCTTTTACGGTCTGATTTATGATATATATCAACGAATTTGAGTGGAATAGTGATGTTTTTTGCAGCTACTCTTTAGGGGCATTTGATTGTGTTTTATTATAATTCCTATAATTACACATCTATTTGTCAGTATATTAATCAATTTTAAGAGAATAGGCTCTTTTAAGGTCTGATGTGTGACATCTATGAATTTCAGTTGAATAGTGATGTTTTTACAGCTATTTATTGCATTACATTGAATTCAAGTGGAGTACGAGCAGTTAAAGTATGATTCATTGCATAATTAGTTATTTTAATTAAATATAAGCAATTGTGTGTGTATTCAATTAGTTTTTTTTGTATTTGAAGAGAATACATGTAATTTGACTTTAATCTTGTCTATATGAACATTGTCTAACATAATACTCTGATTACACACCTAATGTTTGCTATATTGATGTTGTTTAATCGAAAATTAATACTTGGTGATCTATTAGGGGTATTTGATTGCTTCTTAGTGTAAAACCTATAATTACACATTTATTTATCACTATATCAATCAATTTTAAAACAATAGGCTCTTTTAGGGTCTGATTTATGATATATCAATGAATTTGAGTTGAATAATATTTTTGCGGCTATTCTTTGCATTACGTTGAATTCAAGTGCAGTACAAGCATCAGAGTACGATTCATTGCATAATAAGTCATTTTAACAGAATAAAAGCAATTGTGTGTGTATTTAATTAGTTTTTATTGTATTTGATGAGAATATATGTAATTTGACTTTAATGTTGTCTTTATGAAGGATTTTTAAAATAATACTCTGATTACACACCTAATGTTCGTTATATTGTTGTAGTTTAATCGAAAATTAATGTTTGGTGATCTATTAGGTGCATTTGATTGTATTTTAATGTAATAACTATAATTATACATCTATTAGTCAGTATATCGTTCAATTTTAAGAGAATTGGCTCTTTTAAGGTTTGATTTGTGATATATCAATGAATTTGAGTTGAATAGTGATATTTTTGCAGCTATTCATTGTTATGTTTAATTCAAGTGGAGTACGAGCATTTAAAGTATGATTCAATGCATAATTAGTTATTTTAACTAAATAAAAACAATTGTGTGTGTATGCAATTAGTTTTTGTTGTATTTGAAGAGAATATATGCAATTTGAATTTAATCTTATCTATATGAAGGTTTTTTAACATAATACTCTGATTACACTTCTAATATTTTCTATATTGATGTATTTTAATTGAAAACTGATATTTGGCAAACTATTAGGAGCATTTGATTGCATTTTATTGTAATACCTATAATTACACATCTATTTGTCACTATATCTATTAATTTTAACAAAATTGACTCTTTTAGGGTCTTATTTATGATATATCAATGAATTTGAGTTGAATTGAGATGTTTTTGTAGCTATTCATTACATTATGTAGAATTCAAGTGGAGTACAAGCATTTAGAGTATGATTCATTGTATAATAAGATATTTTAACTAAATAAAAGCAATTGTATGTGTATTCAATTAGTTTTTATTGTATTTGAAAAGAATACATGTAATTTGACTTTAATCTCGTCTATATAAACGTTGTCTAATATAATACTCTTATTACACATCTAATGTTTGCTATATTGATGTATTTTAATCGAAAATTAATAGTTGGCGATCTATTAGGGGCATTTGATTGCAGCTTAGTGTAATACCTATAATTACACATCTATTTGTCACTATATCGATTAATTTTAAGACAATAGGCTCTTTTAGGGTCTGATTTATGATATATAAAAGAATTTGAGTTGAATCGTGATATTTTTGCGGCTATTCATTGCATTACGTTGAATTCAAGTGTAGTACAAGCATTTAGAGTACGATTCATTGTATAATAAGTCATTTTAACAGAATAAAAGCAATTGTGTGTGTATTCAATTAGTTTTTATTGTATTTGAAGAGAATATATGTAATTTGACTTTAATCTTATCTATATGAAGGATTTTTAACATAATACTCTGATTACACACCTAATGCTTCTTATATTGATGAATTTTAATCGAAAATTGATACTTGGCGAACTATTAGGGGCATTTGATTGTGTTTTAATGTAATACCTATAATTACACATTCATTTGTCACTATGTCGATCAGTTTTAAGAGAATAGGCTCTTTTAGGGTCTGCTATATGACATATCAATGAATTTGAGTGGAATAGTGATGCTTTTGCAGCTATTCATTTCATTACGTTGAATTCTTGTGGAGCACAAGCATTTAAAGTACGATTCATTATATAATAGGTTATTTTAACTTAATAAAAGTAATTGTGTGCGTATTCAATTAGTTTTTACTGTATTTGAAGAGAATATATGTAATTTGACTTTAATCTTATCTATATAAAGGTTTTTTAACATAATACTCCGATTACACACCTAATATATGCTATATTGATGTATTTTAATCGAAAATTGATATTTGGAGATCTATTAGGGGCATTTAATTGCGTTTTACTGTAATACCTATAATTACACTTCTGTTTATCACTATATCGATAACTTTTAAGAGAATAGGCTCTTTTAGGGTCTGATTTATGACATATCAATGAATTTGAGTTGAATAGTGTTGTTTTTGCGGCAATTCATTGCATTACGTTGAATTCAAGTTGAGTACAAGCATTTAACGTACGATTCATTGCATAATAAGTTATTTTAACTGAATAAAAGCAATTGTGTGTGTATTCAATTAGTTTTTTTTGATTTAAAGAGAATATATGCAATTTGACTTTAACCTTGTATATGAACATTGTTTAACATAATACTCTGATTACACTCCTAATGTTTGCTATATTGTTGTATTTTAATCGAAATTTGATACTTTCCGATCTATTAGGGATATTTGATTGCGTTTTAATATAATACCAATACTTATACATCATTTGATAGTATATCTATCAATTTTAAGAGAATAGGCTCTTTTAGGGATTGATTTATGATATATCAATGAATTTGAGTGGTATAGTGATGTTTTTGCAGCTATTCATTACATTACGTTGAATTCAAGTGGAGCACAAGCATTTAAAGTACGATTCATTGCATAATAAGTTATTTTAACTAAATAAAAGCTATTGTGTGTTTATTTAATTAGTTTTTATTGTATTTAAAGAGAATATATACAATTTAACTTTAATCATGTCTATATGAAGTTTTTTAACATAATACTCTGATTACATACCTAATGTTAGCTATATTGATGTATTTTAATCGAAAATTGATATTTGGTGATCTATCAGGGGCATTTGATAGCATTTTAGTGTTATACCTATAATTACACATTATTTATCACTATATCGATTAATTTTAAGATAATAGACTCTTTTAGGGTCGCTTTACGATATATCAATGAATTTGAGTTGAAAAGTGATGTTTTTGCAGCTATTCATCGCATTACGTTGAATTTAGGTGGAGTACAAGCTTTTAAAGTACAATTCATTGCATAATAAATTATTTTAACTAAATAAAAGCAATTGTATGTGTAGTCAATTAGCTTTTGTTGTATCTGAAGAGAATTTATGTAATTTGACTTTAACCTTGTCTATATGAAGGTTTTTTAACATAATACTCTGATTACATACCTAATGTTTGCTATATTGATGTATTTTAATCGAAAATTGATACTTGGCGATCTATTAGGGGCATTTGATTGCGTTGTGGTGTAATACCTATAATTACACATCTATTTGTCACTATATCTATTAATTTTAAGAGAATAGACTCTTTTAGGGTCTGCTTTATGACATATCATTAAATTTAAGTTGAATAGTGATGTTTTTGAAGCTGAATTTACATTATGTTGAATTCAAGTGGAGTACAAGCATTTATGTTGAATTCATTGCATAATAAGTTATTTTATGTGTGTATTCAATTAGTTTTTGTTGTATTTAAAGAGAATATATGTAAATTGACTTTAATCTTGTCTATATAAAGGTTTTTTAGCATAATACTCTGATTACACACCTAATATTTGCTATGTTGATGTATTTTAATCGAAAATTGATATTTGGAGATCTATTAAGGGCATTTGATTGCGTTTTTTTGTAATACCTATAATTACACATCTATTTGTCGCTATATCGATTAATTTTAAGAGAATAGACTCTTTTAGGGTCAGATTTATCATATATCAATGAATTTGAGTTGAATAATGTTTTGCAGCTATTCATTGCATTACGTTGAATTCAAGTGGAGTACAAGCATTTAAAGTACGATTCACTGCATAATAAGTTATTTTAACAGAATAAAAGCAATTATGTGTGTGTTCAATTAGTTTTTATTGTATTTGAAGAGAATATATGCAATTGAATTTAATATTGTTTATATGAAGGTTTGTTAACTTAATACTCTAATTACAAACCTAATGTTTGCTATATTGATGTATTTTAATCGAAAATTGATACTTGGCAATCTATTAGGGGCATTTGATTGTGTTTTATTATAATTCGTATAATTAAACATCTATTTGTCAGTATATCGATTAATTTTCAGAGAAAAGGTGCTTTTAAGGTCTGATGTATGACATATATATGAATTTCAGTTGAATAGTGATGTTTTTGCAGCTATTTATTGCATTACGTTGAATTCAAGTGGAGTACAAGCATTTAAAGTACGATTCATTGCATAATAAATTATTTTAACTAAACAAAAGCAATGTTTGTTTATTCAATTAGTTTTTATTGTATTTGAAGAGAATATATGCAATTTGACTTTAATCTTGTCTATATGAAGGTTTTTAACATAATACTCTGATTACACAACTAATGTTTGCTATATTGATATATTTTAATCAAATATTAATATTTGACGATCTATTAGGGGCATTTGATTGCGTTTTAGTGCAATACCTATAATTACACTTCTATTTATTACTATATCGATTAATTTTAAAAGAATAGACTCTTTTAGGGTCTGCTTTATGATATATCAATGAATTAGAGTTGAATAATGATGTTTTTGTAACTATTCATTATATTATGTTGATTTCAAGTGGAGTACAATTATTTAGAGTATGATTCATAGCATAATAAGTTATTTTAACTAAATAAAAGCAATTGTGTGTGTATTCAAATAGTTTTTATTGTATTTGAAGAGAACATATGTAATTTGACTTTAATCTTGTCTATATGAACGTATTTTAGCATAATACTATGATGACATACCTAATTTTTGCTATATTGATGTATTTTGATAGAAAATTGATATTTGGGGATTTATTAGGGGCACTTGATTGCGTTTTATTGTAATACCTATAATTACATATTTATTTATCAGTATATCAATCAATTTTAAGAGAATTAGCATTTTTAGGGTCTGATTTATCATATATCAATGAATTTGAGTTGAATATTCATGTTTTGCTGCTATTCATTGTATTACGTTGAATTCAAGTGGAGCACAAGTATTTAAAGTACGATTCATTGCATAATAAGTTATTTTAACTAAATAAAAGCAATTGTGAGTGTATTTAATTAGTTTTTATTGTATTTAAAGAGAATATATACAACTTGACTTTAATCATATCTATATGAAGTTTTTTAATATAATACTCTGATTACATACCAAACGTTAGCTATATTGATGTATTTTAATCGAAAATTGATATTTGGCGATCTATCAGGGGCATTTGATAGCGTTTTAGTGTAATACCTATAATTACACTTCAATTTGTCACTATATCGATTAATTTTAACACAATAGACTCTTTTAGGGTCGCTTTATGACATATCAATGAATTTGAGTTGAATATTGATGTTTTACAGCTATTCATTGCATTACGTTGAATTCAAGTGGAGCACAAGCATTTAAAGTACGATTCATTGCATTATGTTGAATTCAAGTGGTGCACAAGCATTTAAAGTACAATTCATTGCATAATAAATTATTTAACTAAATAAAAGCAATTGTGAGTGTTTGCAATTAGTTTTTGTTGTATTTGAAGAGAATATATACAATTTGACTTTAATCCTATCTATATGAAGGTTTTTTAACATAATACTCTGAATACACACCTAATGTTTGTTATATTGATGTATTTTAATCGAAAATTGATATTTGGCAATCTATTAGGGGCATTTGATTTCGTTTTAGTGTAATAACTATAATTACACTTCTATTTATTAGTATATCGATCAATTTTAAGAGAATAGGCTCTTTTATTGTCTGATTTATGACATATCGATGAATTTGAGTTAAATAGTGATATTTGTTTAGCTATTCATCGCATTACGTTGAATTCAAGTGGAGTATATGCATTTAAAGTACAATTACTTGCATAATAAGTTATTTTAACTAAATAAAAGCAATTGTGTGTGTATACAATTAGTTTTTGTTGTATTTGAAGAGAATATATGCAATTTGACTTTAATCTTATCTTTATGAAGGTTGTTTAACGTAATACTCTGATTACACACCTAATATTTGCTATATTGATGTAGTTTAATCGCAAATTGATACTTGGCGATCTATTAGAGGCATTTGATTGCGTTTTAATGTAATACCTATAATTACACATCTATTTGTCTATATATCTATCAATTTTAAGAGAATAGGCTGTTTTAGGGTCTGATTTATGACATATCAATGAATTTGAGAGGGATAGTAATATTTTTGCAGCTATTCATTGCATTACGTTGAATTCAAGTGGAGCACAAGCATTTAAAGTACGATTTATTGCATAATAAGTTATTTTATCTAAATAAAAGCTCTTTTGTGTGTATTTAATTAGTTTTTATTGTATTTGAAGAGAATATATACAATTTAACTTTAATCATGTCTATATGAAGTTTTTTAACATAATACTCTGATTACATACCTAATGTTAGCTATATTGATGCATTTTAATCGAAAATTGATATTTGGCAATCTATTAGAGGCATTTGATAGCGTTTTAGTGTAATGCCTATAATTACACATCTATTTGTCACTATACCTTCATATAGACAAGATTATTATCAAATTGCATATATTCTCTTTAAAAATAACAAAAACTAATTGAATACACACACAATTGCTTTTATTTAGTTAAAATAACTTATTATGCAATGAATCGTACATTAAATGCTTGTACACCACTTGAATTCAATGTAACACAATGAATAGCTGGAAAAACATCACTATTCAACTAAAATTCATTGATATGTCATAAATCAGAGCGTAAAGGAGCCTATTCTCTTAAAATTGATTGATATACTGACAAATAGATGTGTAATTATAGGTATTACGTTAAAACGCAATCAAATGCCCCTAATAGATCCCCAAATATTATTTTTCGATTAAAATACAGCAATATAGCAAACATTAGGTCTGTCATGAGAGTATTATGTTAAAAAAACCTTCATATAGACAAGGCTAAAGTCAAATTAGATATATTCTCTTCAAAGACAATAAAAACTAATTGAATACACACATAATTGCTTTTATTTAGTTAAAAGAACTTATTATGTAGTGAATCGTACTTTAAATGCTTGTACACCACTTGAATTCATTGTAATGCAATGAATAGCAGCAAAAACATCACTATTCAACTCATATTCATTGATATGTCGTAAATCATACCGTAAAAGAGCCTATTCTCTTAAAATTGATCGATATACTGACAAATAGATGTGTAATTATAGGTATTACATTAAAACGCAATCAAATGCCCTAATAGATCGCCAAGTGTCAATTTTCAATTAAAATATAACAATATAGCAAATAATAGGTGTGTAATCAGAGTATTATGTTAAAAAACTTTCATATAGAAAAGATTAAAGTCAAATTTCATATATTCTCTTCAAATACAATAAAACCTAATTGAATACACAGAATTGCTTTTATTCTATTGAAATAACTTACTATGCAATGAACCGTACATTAAATGATTGTACTCTACTTAAATTCAACATAATGCAATGAATAGCTACAAAAATATCACTATTCAACTCAAATTTATTGATATGTCATAATTCAGACCCTAAAAGAGCCTATTCTCTTAAAATTGATTGAGTATTATGTTAGAAAACATTACAAGATTAAAGTCAAATTACATATATTCTCTTCAAATACAATAAAAATAAATTGCATACGCACACAATTGCTTTTATTTAGTTAAAATAACTTATTATGCAATGTATCGTACTTTAAATGCTTGTACTCCACATGAATTCAACGTAATGCAATGAATAGCTGCAAAAACATCACTATTCAACTCAAATTCATTGATATGTCATAAATCATACCCTGAAAGAGCCTATTCTTTTAAAATTGATCGATATACTGACAGATAGATGCGTAATTATAGGTATTACATTAAAACGCAATCAAATGCCCCTAATAGATCGCCAAGTATCAATTTGCGATTAAACTACATCAATATAATAAACATTAGGTGTGTAATTAGAGTATTATGTTAAACAACCTTCATATAGACAAGATTAAAGTCAAATTGCATGTATTCTCTTCAAATACAATAAAAACTAATTGAATACACACACAATTATTTTTATTCAGTTAAAATAACTTATCATGTAATGAATCGTACTTTAAATGCTTCCACTTGAATTCAACGTATCGCGATGAATAGCAGCAAAAATATCACTATTCAACTAAAATTCATCGATATGTCATAAATAAATTTGAGTTAAATAGTGATGTTTTTGTAGCTATTCATCGCATTACGTTGAATTCAAGTGGAGTATAAGCATTTAAAGTACAATTCATTGCATAATAAGTTATTTTAACTAAATAAAAGCAATTGTGTGTGTACGCAATTAGTTTTTGTTGTATTTTAGGAGAATATATGCAATTTAACTTTAATCCTGATTATATGAAGGTTGTTTAACATAATACACTGATTACACACCTAATTTTTGCTATATTGATATATTTTAATTAAAAATTGATATTTAGCGATCTATTAGGGGCATTTGATTGTGTTTTAAAGTAATACCTATAATTATACATCTATTTGTCAGTATATCTATCAATTTTAAGAGAATAGGCTCTTATGTCTACTGGCCAAGCCACTCTAAGTTCTAATATATGCTCTAAAAATTTCTCAGGGGGTGAGTATAATATGTTTAGAGAGAGTTAGGAGAGTAAAATTCTATAGGAGTTGAATCCCCTTCCAGGGGCTAACTCCCAGTATTTATGGTAGCTTTATGGAGATCCAGTGAGGGAAAAGACTTCCTCTCATCTCATTCGCATGGGGTGAGCTGGAGACTTGGGTGACCTGAATCTTGCCACGTTGACTCAAGCGCAGTTGGCTTTGGCAGGAGAACCAGCTTGACAGTCCATGGCGTTTGGGGAGCAGTTAGATGGTCAACCTGGTGGTTGCCTACTGCATCCTTTCTTTAGACTGTTGGCGCGAACATTCGCCTGAAAAAGCAGACAAGACATTTCCATTATCGCCGCTCTTACATAGCACCTACTGAAAATAGGGGAAATTAGTAGAAAGAGACATGCCACGGAGTGGACATTGTAGGACACTAGGCGATTGTGTTGTCTTGAGATGATAGGCTGGGCACACAAGTATGGACGGTGCAGGCACGGAGAATAGAGCATTGGGCAAGGTTTTGTTGTTGATGGTGTGCACAATGAGTTGAAGCTTTCCTTGTTCTGTTCATCGTGGGTTGACTGGCCTAGCCTGGCAACGATTTGGGCGATTGTGGTTGTTGCATGGACAGTTGTGTTGCATTGGAGTTTCCTGTGGAAACATCACCCCCCGGCGTAAACATTAGACCCCTTGATTGTCGTGTGTGAATAGTGATGTGTGCTAGGCGATTGGCCAAGGATTGTGTGATATGCGGTGCAGGAGAGAAGTCTATGAAGCGACATTGTGGTTAAACGGCGCATCCTCCCTATTCTGTGTCCTTTAATCTACTGAGTGATTGTGAAGATGACCTACGCAAGAGGCTGTTCGTTGAACCTATGGAGAAGATGACGTCGAAAAGGAACCCAACACTGATGAAGTTTCATTCTTAGTTTCAAAAGACGTGTAGCCCACTACCGTCAAGCCAGAGCTGAAGAGGGCTAGGATAGAGGGACTTCCCTTATCGAAAGGGGAAGTGTCGCAGGTTGAGTCGGCAATCATGTTGGTCGTCGTGGAACGGGTGTCGTTGCCACTTGCTGAGGGTGCCTGAGGATGTTGCGGCGATGCTGTTGAGGGTGGCCAGCCTATTCGTCTACATAGCCGTCTACTTGGTGGACTCCCTGTCGATGGATTTGCTGGGTAAACTTATGAAGGTGGATCTAGATGAGCGTCTTTTGGCGGCTAAGATGTTGAATTTGGATAATGAGGAGGAAGAGGCTACCCCATGGTGTGTTGCTAACATTAGGACAAGGAATCATAACGGATAGCCAACTTTGGGCCATACCACATACTGTGGATGATGATGTTATGGTCCGACTCCTATCTTCAGCGAAGCTTCCCTCGACGAAGAGTGTCCCTTTGGGAATTATAAGCGAGGCCATCGGCGAGCGCGCGGGGTGGCGCAGCGACAGCGCGCGGCCACATGGCTGTCGGATCGGGTGGAGAAAAGGAGGAGTAAGGGTATAATGGTAATTTTAATATTTTTTAATAATAAAAAAGGACCCAGATGATAATTTTTTAAAAACTAGGGATCCCGATGTTATAATTTTTAAAACGTGGATCTGTGTGATAATAACTCTTAAACTCAGGGACCTGAATGTAATTTGCCCAAAGGTTATGATGAGTGTGTTAAGATGAAGCCACCATTACGGCAAGTAAGATGACAGTGTTGGAGGAGTCAAGCAAGAAAGATTAGAAAGTTTTTTTCTTTATTTATCAGGCCATAGATGAGGCTGCATGGAAAGATTTTTTTTAATAAAGAGAATAATTAAGTTAATTTAAGGATTTTCACTTAATGTTAACACATTTCCTTTCATTTACTTGGATTTGACAACTTCAATATGTAATTAATTTTCATTCATCATTAACAACTCCTTAATATAATGCTTGGTGACCTCTTTATATAAAAATTGCATGACAAATTAAAAAATATAATACTAAATGTTGAAAATAAATTGCTAAGTTAATCTAAAATAAATATTGAACAAATTCTATTACAATAAAACAAAATCATTTTCAAATATGACATCTTTAAATTTCACAAATTAGGTTTGAATTTTCATCAAATTAAATCAAATTCGAATATAATTAATATGAAAATCTTCAATTAACTTTAATTAATTTGGATTTACATTTTGATCGAGTAATGTGCTATCATCATAGCCGTTAGATTATGCTGATCCGCATCTTCATCACATGTATGAAAGAACTATTACTTGTATTTGAATAGAAGAAAGTTTGACTAAGAATTTTTTGTTACAGTTAGATTACATCAAAGCTTAGCTTTAAGTTCGCATCTCTTTGGATTAGTTATGAAAGTCTTGGCTGATCGCATTCAAGGTAGGGTGCCTTGGTGTATGCTTTTTACGGATAATATTATCCTTGTTGATAAGATTAGAGTCATGTTATGAAGGAATACTTTAAGAGTCTAAAGGTTTTTATTTTAATAAATCAAAAATTGAATATATAAAGTGTATATTTAGTCAAAATATTATTTGTATTGGTAATGTGATAATTAGCGATTAGCTCATCAAGACAAGTAAGTGTTTTAGATACCTTAAATCAATCATACAAATTATGGCAAAATAAATAATAATGTTATTAACAGGATCTAAGTAGGATGGATAATCTGGTGTGTTATGTGATAGAGAGTACCACTCAGACTTAACATTAAGTTCCCGTTTATTTTAAAGTTAAAAATTAATTTGGTTTAATTTTAACATGGCATATCACATCACATATAAAATTTAATATTAAAAATTAATTTTATTTCACATCCTACACATATTACTAAAATAATAACCAATTTATATCACATTCCTTACATATCCCAATATAATAACTAACTTTTATCACATCTCTCACATATTTCAATATAATTAACTTTGTTTCACATTATTCACAACTTTTAATAAAAAAATATCTCTATTTATATTTAATTTTAACCTTACAAATAAACAAATCCTTTAATTTTATAAAATAGTAGTAAGATCAACGATGCAATATAATGCTAAATATTGGTCTAAAAAAAGAAAATATATAAATAAAATGTGTTGCGTAATTGAGGATGCTAATGTAGATAAGTGAATATATATAAAAAGATAGAATAAGAAATGAGTATATTCATGAGAAAGTTAGAGTATTATCAACTGAGAGTAAACTTAGAGGGAGTCTGTTTAATGTTTTAGACATATAAATTATAGACCGATTGACGTTCCAGTATAAAAAGTTGGGTTATTTGACTTTGTTTATATAAAAAGAGGAATAGAGAAGCCAAAAATGATATTACAAAAACTATAAGGATTGATCTTATATACATATAACTACATGTAGATTTGTTAACTGACAGAGTGCAAGGAAAACAAATAATTCATATAGCCGATTCCAGTTGGCGGAATAAAAGCTTGGTTGTTGTTCTTGTTGTACGCATGGAGATGTTAATAGCAAAATTTTTTCTCTCTTAGTGGAGCAAGATTCTTTTGAGCAAAATGAGATAAATATTAATTTAGTAGTCCATCTTCTATTATGATAATTTTTTTCAAAGTAATTGTATTATTCTGATGATTGTTTTTTGTTCATTTGGGCTTGTTTCTGTTTCCTTTCACTTGACTTTTGGTTGTTGGCTTTTTAGTTTTTCTTTACTAGCTAATTTTTATGCTTTTGTCTTATAGAAGTGTGGCTATATTAATATTATAAGTACTGGCATGTCTGTCTTGATGTTAGTACTTGTAGTTCATTGAGATCAGTATATTGTGGTTGTCGTGTTATCCTTTTACCTTTTTGTGCAAAATTTGTGTAGCTTAATTGATTTTATAGCTATATTATTTTTTGGGTACAAGAGTTGGAAGTATTAGCCGCTTTTATAAATATTGTGATCACTTGCAACTTGACCATCGTCTTTTATATCTTGACTAGTGATTTGGGATGGTGTAGTATATATTTTTTTAGTGGCTTGATTTTGATTATGAATTATTATCATCATTATTGCCATTCAAAAGAAATATTATTGTTAAGCTGTTATTTATTATTAATAGTAGTAGTATTATTGGTATTATTGATATTGTTGTTCTTTGCCAATATTTCAGTTTATCTTTATTTTCTAAACTCGTGTTTGTTTGCTCTTAGTTATAGAAATAAGTTATTAGCAGGAACCTAATATTTCATATTCTTATGTAAAGTATTATCTTCTTTACTACTTCTGCTTTCTTTAAAAAATTATGAAATTTTGTGTGAAATAAGTGTTTGCAAAATATTCAATAATATGAAACAAACATAATCCTCATGATAATGTAAGTATTTTTGAACATAATAATTTTTTGGATAAATTGTAAGTAGGTCTCTGCTATTTGATTATATGTGCAAATAGGTCTTATTTTTTAAAAATTACTTAAATTAATCCATTAGTTTTAGGTAATGTACAATTAGGTCCAAAATTTAGATTTCACAGTAAAAATATTTATAAAATGATATTTTTACTTTTAAAATATTCTCTCTTCTCACTCTCTCTCTTTCCTTCCCCGGGAAGATCTCTCCCCCCCCTTCGGTGGCGGCAACAGATGTCTCTGAGAGCTCTGTACATGATCCCCTGCAGCCGAGATTTCTCGGTAGGGTGCTTTGACGCACCGCCACCGTCGACTGTTGTTTAGCCCTAGTCCAAGAGTCACGGGAGAGCATCATGAGATTGAGAGCTGCCTCCTCGACAGACGTGGTGTGGGAGATAGTGGACAAAGACTCTGGCTCGGCACGCTCCGCTAGAGGCAGGGTGGACAACGAGAGGCGCCATTGGCCGCTTGGCTTGCTGGTGGATGGTCTTCATTGTTGCCGAAGAAGCGAGGGGAGGAACCCGTCTTGCTCTTGTGATCCTGAGCGACAAAATCATTGGCCTCATCCACTAAGCTAATTCCTCTGCTTCTGGCGGACTCCTCTGTCGAGGCCGACGATCCGGCAATTCAGAGAGATTCTTCAAGGGCAGTTTGTGCTGCTGCCGCTGCCGTGACAGCAACGGCTGCCGCAGCGGCGACATGGGAGCACATGTGGCCGCCGAGCGCTCTGCCGCTTGCGAAGCTATGGAAACAGAGCTTGCACATGTGCTTTTCCATTATAGGAAACAGATCTTGCAGGGCCGCAGTCATCTTCTTCCTCCTCTTTCCCCTCTACTCCATGCACCGGCAGACCCTCGACTCCACGAACCTCCGATAGAAACCCTCGAGGTCTTCCTTCTCCGAGAGGGAGACGCCGTCGAGAGTGAAGTTCCTCTGGTCGATGTCGGTGCGGACGCGGACTGATCGGCCATCACCGGAGACCTCGAGAGCTGATGAGCACGAGGGCTTCTCCTTGCTGTCGGGGTGGTCGCAAAACCTCCTGACGACCTCCATCGGGTGCTCTACTGGATCGTTTCTTTCACACAAAGAGGAGAGAGGGAGAGGGAGGGGGGAAGACAAAGACCTGGTGCGGGAGGGAGGGAGGGAGAGAGAGAGGGAGAGAGAATTTTAAAAGTAAAAATATTATTTCATAAATTTTTTTACTGTCAAATTTAAATTTTAGATCTAATTGCACTTACCTAAAACTAATGAACTTATTTAAGTAATTTTAAAAAAATAGAACCTATTTGCACATATGATCAAACAATAGGGACTTACATGCAATTTATCCTAATTTTTATGACAAAATATATCTGGATCCTATGAAAGCCATGATTTGAGATTCAAGAGAATGACATAGGAAATTGGTTTCTCTTTTTTTATCGTGTTGATTGTTATAGTATGAAGATATGATAAAATTTTGTGACCCGATTTAGAGTATGGAGAGAACTAATTTATATATCTAATCTTATAAAGTAATTGGTAATTAAATGCATGAGATCATTATAGCTATTAAACATATTTAGTTGTGAAGTTAAATCTCAATTAAGGTCATCTAATTAACTTAATCCTCAAAACAGTTATGAAATTAATTTGAATTATTCTCAAAGAGAACCACTTAAAAATATTTTTAACAAATATTCTAATATTCTCTTACTTAGGTTTAATAGCATAAAAGTTTAATTTAGATCTTGTTACATTTAATTTTATAAACAAACATACTTTTAGTATTAAGATTTGTATATAATATAAAATTTAATTTGCATTTAATGTAAATTTTAATTTTTTATTTAATAAATATAAAATAAAAAGTATAATTAAATTTTATTATTAAGATTTGTATATAATATGATATATAAAATAAGATGATAGACATTCGACATAACGGGCGAAATTTTAGATCTAGATCTAAGAACTGAACACGCTCACTAAGATCACCTAGCTTGCTCATTTGCTCATCCCGACGCTGACGCCGGGAGTTTCTCGTCACTGCCGAATCATCTTGCTCTTCTTTTCCTTCTTCCTTCACTGTCCCTTCCTTTTCTTCCTTCCTAGCCCCTTCTTCTTCATTTTTTTTGCTCATCTACTTATCAGATTGACCCACTCCAACGTCGATGCCGACCCCAGAGGATCTTGCCGCCACCAAATCTCCAAAATCTTCTTCTTCTTCTTCTTTTGTTTCTCGTTCTTCTTTTTCTTTTTGATCTTCTGGATCTTCTTCTTACTCTTCTTATTGGTTCTCCTTTCTTTCTCTACTTCATTACTTTCTTTTTTCTCTTTTATTATTATTATTTTGCAGGTTGATTAATATTTATTGTGCAAAATTTGACTATCCTCTTCTACTTAAAAAAGTCACAAGAGGTAAATCTTATTTGTTTTTTTTTTAATTTATTTATATGCTAATTATGATGTATATTTTGATTTTTTTTTGTAATTTTAGTTCAAGTAGATTAATTTTTGACTGATTACTGTTTTATTTAAATTATGATCAGTTAATATTAATTATTAATTGTTTATGTGTGATGTGTAAATATGTATAAATTTATTTAAATTAAATTGCTTAAACGAATTGTAAACATGTATGTATTAACTTTATTTAACTATGTATTTAATCTCTTTATTTATTTATTTATGCTAATTATGATATATGCGTTGAATTTATTTAGTATTGTAGGCTCGAGTAGATTAATTTTTGTAAGGTCATTTTTAAATTATATTAGATCTTGTCTTATAGTTAATTATATATGGATCAATCTTGGATTAAAATTGATAGACAATCATCTGAATATAATCATGAAGTGAATTTTTTTATAGATTTTGTACTGAAAAATGAATGTTTAGTGAATGAAAGAATAAGATATTTGTGCTTGAAATGTGGAAACATGAAATTATTTGAGATAAATATTATAAAGGATTATTTATTTTTTTACGAATTTGATGAGATTTATAAAAGATGGATTTGGCATGGTGAGTCTGTAAGGAATGCAATGAATAACAGTGGAAGAAATACATCATCTGTCTGTGGAGACGATGTTAATGTCGAAAATAAGTTAAGGAAGATAAAATGAAAGATTTAGTTTGAGATATTAAAAATAATTTATCAGAATCTCTTAGAACAATTTGAAGAGTTACTTCAAGGGGATAGGAGTTCATTATATTCTAATTACAAAAGTTTTCTTAAACTTTCTGCATTAATGCACTTATTTAATTTAAAGGTAATAAATGATTTAAGCAACAAGTACTTTACAAAATTATTTATTCTTTTAAAAGAGATGTTATCGGCGCCCAATCAACTTCCAATTTCAACATATGAAGCAAAGAAAACACTTCATAAATTGGGAATGCATTATGAAAAATTCAATGCTTGCGGTAATGATTGTATTTTATATTGGAATGAGTATAATGAATTACAACAGTGCTCGAAATGCGGGAAATCAATGTGGAAGATATGTGCAGATGGTCTTAAAGAAAAATATGGTATTTCATGAAATATTATGTGGTATTTGTCACGATACTACACTTTGTGAGACTATTTGAAAATCAAGAACATGCTAGAAATCTTACTTGACATGCTAATGATGAAGAACATGTATTTGATCTAATGATGCGACATTCTACTGATTTACCACAATAAAAATCTTTTGATATTAGATTTCTAAATTTTGCTGATGATCCGAGAAATTTAAGACTTGGGCTTTGTATTTATGGTTTTAATCCGCACAGTGTTCAGAGTAGTCAATATAGTTGTTGGCTTGTTTTCTTAGTTATTTATAATTTACCTTCTAATTTATGCATGAAAGATAAATTTATTATGTTGACTTTATTGATATCTGGATCAAAGCAATTTGAAAATAAAATAGATGTTTATCTTTCTCCACTTATAAATGATTTGAAAAAATTATGGAAAGAATGAGTGTAAACATATAATATTTATTGACATGAGATATTTACATAGGCAGCACTAATTTGGACTGTGAATGATTATTCAGCTCATGGTGACTTGGTAGGATGCAGTGTCAAAAGTTATTGTGTATGTGTTATTGGCAGCGATAAAATTAATGCACAATATTTGGAGCATGGAAGAAAATTATGTTATATGTCATAGAAAATTGTTGTCTTGGGATCATGTGTTTCGCAAAAAAAAAAATTTTTAATGGTCATACTGAATTCGGGAAAGCTCCACGTTCACTTACTGGAAAAGATTTAATACAGCTTTTGAGTGCTATAAGCTAAGATCCCCCCAAAACAAATTGTTGAAAAAGAAGATTTATATTTTTTGACCTCAAGTATTGGGAATATTTGCATGTGTCATAATTTAGATGTCATGCATATAGAGAAAAATACTTGTGATAGTATTATTGACACACTATTAAATTTCCTAGAAAAAGTAAATATGGTGTAAATGCACGATTAGATATAATTAGTATGAGAATTCGACAATAATTTGCTCCTAAGGGGGCGTTTGCTTCATTGTTATCTTGGTGTTATGTTATGTAATCTAGATGTCATGACATATTTGATGTCATAACATATTTGATTAATAATTGTATAATTTAATAGAAAATTATTTATAGATGTCATTAAACCAAACAGTTATTTTCTCTAGATTACATAACATAACACAAACGCCCCCTAAAGTTCATGGTAGTCGAACATGTCTTCAACATGCTTGTTATACATTCACAAAAGAGGAGAAGAAGCAATTCTGTAAGATTTTGTATAAGTTAGAGGTGCTTGAAGGTTATTCTTCAAATATGAAAGTCATGTAAATCTCAGAGAATTGAAATTAATTAATTTAAAATCGCATGATTATCACATATTAATGCAACAATTATTACCTGTGGCTATTAGAGGGAGATTGGGTATTAAACTTTGCAGTGCAATAATGAGACTATATTTCTTCAACTTTTTATGTGCAAAGATTGCAGATTTTTTTAAGTTAGATACTCTTCAAATTATCATTATTGAGACACTTTGAGAGCTAGAGATTTTCATTTTTATTTTTTAATATTATGGTACACTTAACAGTTCATTTAGTAAAAAAGGTATAACTTTGTAAACCTTTTTTTCTACGGTGGATGTATCCTTTCGAGCGGTATATGAAAATACTCAAAAGATATGTTCGTAATCATTATAGGCCAGAAGCTTGCATCATTAAGAATTATGTGGCGGAAGAGATTGTAGAATTTTGTAATGAATATTTACATGATAACCCAATTGGAGTTCCTATTGATCGTACTGCACTTGATAAGTATGGGAAAGGCATTGCATCAGGGAAATTCCATGTTATAGATATTAACATGTTAAGGCAGACAAATTTGTATTTTTTGCGTAATTCAGTAGTTGTGAATTCATATATTGAATAGCACAAAGAACAGTGACTAACTGAAAATCCTTCACATATACGAAATGAAGTGTGGATTCAGAATAAACATATTAAAAAGTTCATTGAATGATTTGGATGTCGTATATCTACATTATTACATAGATTAAAAGGTAGTTGCTTCGATAAGTCATTAAAATATTTGTCATTTTTACTAAATCACAATGTGGTGAAGTATGATAGATATATTATTAATGGATATCGATTTTTCACTAAAGATCGAGATAATAAGCGAGTTGTTCAGAATAACGGAGTTTTTTTGATTGCTCAGACAATGCAGATATCAAGTACAAAGGACAAAAAATTTTACATCGGTGATTTATACTACTATGGTGTCATTGAAGAAATATGAGAATTTGATTATATTAATTTTTGTATTCCATTATTCAAATGCTCATGGGTAGATAGTAATAGTGGAAGCAAAATTGACGAGATAAATTTTACATTAGTCAATTTTAATCAGATTGGTCATAAAGATTATTATTTTATTCTTTCAAAATAAGTTAAGCAAGTTTTCTATGTTGAAGAACTCAGTGATCCACAATGGTCAGTTGTCCTCAATTATAATCTTAAATTCATCATAGATGAAGATGACCATTGCTTTATTTACCATGAGCTATTTAGATTTACAAAGGGAATGCTTATGGCCATGTATGATAATCCTAATAAAGTTTATACCTATTAAATTGAAGGTGAAGATGAGATTAAGGTAGTAAATAAATCTGGAAAGAAACGAAAAATGAATAGTTAAAAAGACTTAAGAAATGGTAAATGATAAATTTTTAATTTAATTCGTTTATTATAAATATTTTATTATATTTGTATTAATATTTCTCTTGTAAAGAGCTTTTTTAAATTTATGTTACTAATAAATTTGCAGATTGATGACGAATCAGTCTGATTGTTTGACCTCAAAAAAAAAGATGTTTGACTCATATACTGAAATTAACAACAAATAAAAAAGATGATCAGAAATGAACAATTGAGATAGTCAATGGTTTGCCATTGTTTGGGAGAAACACAGATCATTTGTTGAGTTTTTTTGGGACTAGTAGTTTGTCATAAAGCCCTTATCTCATGCATTAATTTGCGTGAAATTTCAGAATCAAATAAATAAATAATGATAAGGTATTTTTATTATTATTTTTTTGTTAAAAATCATATGTTTCATTAATAAATTTATTTTATTTCTTGTAGAATACATTTGATGAGTGGACGAGCTGTATGATAAATTATTCATTCATATGGAAAAATTATGGAGGATAGAGAAATTGTTTGTGTAAAAAATTTATTGAGCATAAAAATGAAGATGCTTGATATGTCATTCTTGAGGAATATAATTTTATTTCTCAATAAGATTGAAATTTATTTGTTAATTATCATATTTCTGAAGAATTTCAAGTAATTATTTTTAACTTTATATCTGCTATCTGAAATTGTTATAATATACATTAATATATTATATAAAATAAGAGTTGTGCAGTTGTGGATAAAGCAAAGAGTCAGAAGTACTATCACAATACTTCAAGGAAGGGTAATGCAGATTTAGAGCAGGAAATGGTAAGTTAACATGCTAGTGTTTATTTTTTAAATTTTTTTAACTTAAAATATGATTATTTATATAAAATTATTTTGAAAAAATATTTTATAGCAAAAAGATTAATGCAGCCTTTGAGGGATTAGGGACTAGGACTGTAAGTAATTTAAAGTTTGCATATTATATTTATTATAAATTTGTAATTTTATTATTTTATGAGTATATCCGAAAGAAAGTTGGTGTTGCACCAATTGAGGATAAATTTAGAGAAAGTTGACTTAGATGGTTTGGACATCTAAATTGTAGGCCGATTGAAGCTCCAGTTAGAAAAATTGAGTTACTGGATTTTGCCCATGTACAAAGAGGAAGACGGAGACCAAAGAAGATATGGCAAGAAATTATAAGGAGTGATCTTAGTTACTTAAACTTAGATAAGAATTTGGTAACTGATAGAGCGCAATGGAAATAAAGGATTCATGTAGCCGACCGCACCTAGTGGGATTAAGGCTTGGTTGTTGTTGTTGTTGTTGTTGTTGTTTATGTGTAGGATGAGTTAGTTATACAGGCTACCTAAGGCACGATTTACCCTGAAGGTAGAAATGACATGTTTGCTATGGCTTATGAGGAGCCAGAGCATCCTACAAGAATTAGAGTTAGAAAAATTTCAGACAATAATTTCTTTTTTAAGGATAGTAGAAGAGGAAGATTGTTTAGCTCTACCATTGTTGTTGATATACATGAGTTGAGAGAAGAAAATATTAAACAGTAATATATCTCTCGCATCGAGGAAGATATGATATTAAAAAAAATAGTAATGAGAGGATATGGATTTACTCAGACAAGTCTGATGGTGAGTGTATCAGGTTTTTTATTGGATGCAACCCAAGCCCCCTTCTTGTATTAGCTGAAATATTATTTACATGTTATATTTTTAAATAAAAATTTATTTATATTACGATTTTATTTACATTCTGTAAATTTATATTATAAGGAATGCATTGCTTGATTGCTTCTGTTATTTTTAATAATGTGGTCGCCCATGGGACGGTGGTGAATCCAGTGACTCCTATTGTGCACACGTTATCGACGGGCACATATACAATCCTTATTGATCATCTAATTGTTGAGTCAGCTAGACTCATTTTTTCAGTTGATGATAGAACAATAATTGATGAATCATTGGAATATATTATTTCTTAGCCCGCATGGTTTATTTTTCGCGATGATCAGGTATGATACTTTGTTATAATGTTATACTTTTAAAATTTTTTTGTTGTTAATTTTTCATTTTTTTAAAGCGACTAAAAACTAAATATATTGGAGCGCAACATAATGGAAAATCACCGCCAAGTCAAACTAAAAAAAGTTAGGTAAATAGTATTATTTATTATTATTTGCGTTTATTATATATATGATTTATAATTTTAATATATATAAATTACATATATGGAAAAGATCATATTTTTTTGTCATTTCTAAATAAGATGTTAGAGCACGCAATTCATACATTGATGAATGAGATGTTAATGTATATTCTTATTCCTGTCGATATTTATGAGTATGATAAATAACTGTTATTTGAAAAAAAAAATTAGAGTTCGGTACATTCGAAAAGATCGGCGAGTCGATGATAAGTGCCTACGTTAGGTAAGTATATATATACACATTATGTATTTGCTTTTAGATTTTAAAAAAACTTAATTTTTATATCATTTTATTCATATAAGTGTTATATAATTAAATAAGAGCAGATAGTAATTTGCGAGATAGATACTACTTTGTGGATTCGCAAAATATTACAAGTTTTATAAATGATAAGAATCAATGCGCCACAGCATTGTGAAATAGAATAATGAAAGTCAGACAAAATTTATTAGTTATTATTCTTTATAATAACGAGTAAGTTTTAATAAATTTTTTAAATATATTAAAATTAATTTTTTAAGTATATTGAAATTTATAATTAACATTTAATTTTTTATCATTGGATGTTGGTTGCATTAGATATATACAAGTTATATATATATTGGATGGATCCTATTGGTCAGCCTTATCGCAAACAACTTAAATATGTTTCTTCACAAGCCGCCCAAATGGTTGGCATCTTTCTGACAAATCAGAAATGAAGCATCTTATGTGTGCTAAACGTCCTTATAAGGCTCTTTATTACTTTAGGCTGGTCGGTAGCGGCATATCCATGATTGCTTTGATTTTAGATGGATCTATTTCTATGCTCTTGTGCCGGACCACAGATCCCAAGAATTTTATAGAAGATGCTTCGAATGCATCTTTCAGAGGTTTCATCTTGCAATTATACTGTCATAATCTTTTGAATACTGTTTTGAGGTCTTCCACAAGATTATGTCTATCCTTAATTTTGACGACCAAGTCATCCACACAACATTCAACTTTATCATGGATTAGGTCATCAAATATCTTTGTCTTTACTCTTTGATAAGTTGCCCCAACATTCTTAAGCCTAAACTGCATTACAGTATGACAGAAAATGTCGATAGGCATTCTGAACGTTGTATGCTTCTCATTTTTTAGGGCCATCTTAATCTAATTATAATCCGAAAAATTATCCATAAAGAAAAACATGTCATGTGTTGACGTATCGTCTATCATCAGTTTTGTTATTGGTAGTGGAAAATCATCTTTCGAACATGCTTTGTTCAGGTCGTGAAAATTAATACACACATATTTGTCCCTTTTTTTCACAAGCATGATATTGGCGATCCAGTCGGCATACTTTTTTTCTCGAATAAAATTGGCCTCCATAAGTATCCTGGTTTCGGTCATGACCTTTGCTTCAACCTCAAATCGCATTCTTTTTGGGGCTTGTTTTACTGGGGATGCTTGGGGATTTATCGCTAGTCGATGTATTGCTATTTTGGAGACAGCCCCAGTATTTTTGCGTAATTCCAAGCGAAGCAACCTTTAAATTCTTATAATATTGACATAAATTGTTGTGTTTTTTCTTTGAACAATAGGCTGCTTACAAATGTAGGCTTTAGAGTATCCTTAGTCCCCAAATTGCATTCTTTTAGCTCATCAACTATTGCTTGACTTCTTCGAATTCATCAGGGGTAGGGGGAAGGTTTTCTTTTGGTGATGCTTTTTCATTTGTTGATGTGGCTGTTGTGATTGCATAGCATCTCTGGACATGCTCTCTTTTACTTTTGCAAGGAGGATATCTCAGGCCTCTAGTATCGAAGGCCCTACGTTGTCGAGATCATATTTATTCAATGGGTTGAATTTTACTACAAGACTGATTTCCACGCAAAGGACTTTTTCATCAGCTCAAAGAGATGTTTTGGTAAACCTGTCGCAAGAGGCGATGGCCAGTCGTCGTCAACCTCTGAATATGCAAACACTGAATTTTAGGCTCTGGCAGTGGAATCTCTTGTTTTATGTATTTATTTATTATTTTTTTGATTAAATTATTATTAATTTTAATCAACTTATTGAAATCTTGTTGTGCCTTCCATAAAAAAAAATGACAAAAAAGGAAATCTTGCTGTGCGCGGTTTGCCTTCTGGCGTCGGGGGGTTTTTTTTTTTTTCATGAATGTAAATTTGATATATAAAAATTAAAATAGCGTAAATCCGAAATGAGAATTATTATTATTCTAAGGTCAATTAGAGTAAAAAAAATGTATTTGATATAATATTTAGATAATTAATATATCTTGGCTGTAGATATTAGATTTCAAATCCCATGAAATCCCTAGTGGAATGAGTAATTTTAAAAATACAAAGAAAAAAAAAAAAAAAAATATATATATATAT
>JAEMOT010002902.1:141360-170662 GCA_019297695.1 Apostasia ramifera
AAAGTCCTCTTAGGTCTGGTTTAGTTTGAATTTTTTTTTTAAACAAGAAAAAAATAATAATTTATTTTTAAAATTTAATATTAAAAAAATTTATTTTAATATTAAAAAATGCATATAAAATAAAATTAATTTTAAGATTTGAATTTATGTTAGATGTGTAATAAAATTAATTTTTATAGTTTAAATTTATGTTGAGTTAAAAAACAAATTTTGAAACAAATAAGGCCTTGGAATGTTTTACTATTTCTAGCATGGGCTCCAATTTGCTGTCAGAATTTAGGTCACTGCCTATTTTGATCATAGAACCTTGAATCTCAGTACTCATTAAAAAATTATTTGCCTTCTTTAAATAATATTTTTTTTAAACTTCAATCAAGTTTCTTAGGATATAATTATAATTTAATTATTCAGCTACATATTTTTTTACTTATTAAATTTACTTGATAAACTAAATTAAAAATCCGAAATTGAACTTATTTCAGCCAGATATTACTCCGAGTTCATAAAAAAAATTAGAAATTTGGAAATAACAATAAAAAAAGGAATTATTGGAAATAAAAAGATTAATCTCTTTTAGACTAAAGCATTCAAAATTACTTTATATGTATTTATTTTTCGGGTGGATCGAATCCAGAATTATCGGATCCAACCCGTAAACCCAACCTCTGTTCCGACTACCGCGCTTCCTATTTCTGAAAAAGCAAGGGTGAAGCCGCGAAAGGGTCCAAAAAAAACCCTTCGTCTCTCCTCGACTCGCGGCGACGATAAGAGAGAGGAGAGAGGTCGAAGAGTGGTTGCAGCGGCTGAAGACAGGTAAAATCTTGAGCTCCTTTTCCCTCTACGGTAGGAAGCTGACGCCTCTGATCGTCGTTATCTATTCTTTTTTTCTTTATCCTTTCCTGTTCTTGCTTAAAATCTCGTCGTGTTCCTGATATCAACCCGCAATTTGTTCACTACGACTTGTTTTTTCCTTGGTCGTCATAATTTGTTCAAACCGCTACCTTTCTACAATGAAACTTAGAAGAGAAGTGTTTGTTTTTTAAGTCATCTAAGATTGATGAGTCTTGATTTTTATTTTTATTTTTTCTGATTATGCTTCGTATTCGCATTCTGAGTAAAGGCTGCAATACAAGGTGGATCGTTTTCCTTGGGTGCTGCCGGTCTGTCTCTGTCAGTTTGGTTTAGGGCATCATAGATTCATAGTTTGTAAAGGTATCATGCTGCTTTCAGCGATTCAGAATTTGTTGTCTTGAGGGTTTTATCTTCAATTTAGTTTTGAACTGTGGAAAAGTACAAATAGAGAGTAATTAAGAATGCCAGACGAATCTTGCGGTATGGAATATAAATTCTAGCTGTTTGGGCAGCTAGCTAACTTTTTTGTAAAATTTTGATTTTTTGACTTCATCCTTGGGGAGGAACTGCATCCTTCAAAACTATTTTTTTGTGAACCCTGGCTTTTCGGTTTTAATAATGATAAGATGAAAGTAATCAATGATTCCCATAACCCACAATTTGGCCAAAAAATTCTATGTTGCTTTTCAGCTTGTTTTTTACTTTGAACTCATTATTCTGTTTTGTTGAACCATACCCATATTGAGCAATGCCTGTAATCAGACTACTGTAATCCATGCTTCTTTGAGAAAATCTTGTAAATATTGAAGTTGCCTATCTTATGCCTACTTTTTCTTCTTCATCTTGTTTTCTGATATCCCATGACATAAATTTTCTTTGAGATCAAAAGAAAATTTCTCCCATTAAGTTGTGTTTGAATATCTAATGGCATAGATTCTCTTTGAGATCAAACTTTGTTTCTTTCTACATAATGCTTTCAATTTGACTCGAAATCTACATAGTTTATTTATTGTGGTTTAGAGAACCTAGCTCAGGTTCTGTTATATTGAAGCTTCAAGTTAGTTGGATTAGTGTTCAGGTTCTAGCTTGATATCTGACTTGGTTTTAGCTCAAATGGAACTTCAGGCACTCCAGTTAAGATTGCCTTGATGTGCGCGCCTCCTCGAGTGCTTGTAAATTGATGATACAAGAATCAATAGTTACCTTGTATAAAATTAGCCAATGACCTTTCCATATTGAAGCTAGTGTAGGGTGTTACAGTTTCCTGCCTTTGGTGGTTTTGTATATTCCATATAGAGAAATGGATATAAGATGGTTTGGCGATGATGGGGTTTACTGTTTCATATTATCTCTCTAAAAAATAGTGATGTTACTTGGTTGGAACTAAGGATAGGAGTATGGTTTAGGTTCAGTTGAGCACAAGTAGTATAAATGTTATGGAGTTGCAATAGATGGATTAATACAAAGGAACCCTACAGATTTTCCTTTGTGATGCTGATGCATCACTATCCTAATTATAGGATGTTCTTATGTTTTTTGAAAGGCATAAATATTAGTTGGTGCACTACCGTCTACATGATGGTGGCAAAAGTAGCGTTGGTAAGCTAAAGGCTGATTTGAGGAATTCAATAGTTGTCCAGTAATGTGCCTTCACTCCTAGGAGAAGTATAGCCAATAATTGCATATTGGTGTAGGAGATGGTTGATCAAGTTGACGAATTGCCATCTGAAAGTTGGCTATGGTTTTGATGATTGACAAAGCAGATATAGAATAGGCCTATGATCAAGTTAGATGAAATTTCCTCCTTCATGTGCTTTGTCTTCCTATCACATAGAAATGAATAGTTATTCAATGAAACTGTTCATGCGCTATTTCGTCAACAATTAGAGAGCATTGATCTCTCATGGGTGAGATCTCCCGAAGCAAAGACTATTAGCTCACATCCAAGTGAATTAAAGTAAGAAAGAAAGATAGGAAGAAGGGGACAACAATTTTATTTGGAAAACCCTATAAATTATTGAAAAGCTATAACACTTATAAGCTAGAAAGTATCCACTACATCAGAGGATTAAATCGTACAAGAGAGTATTGTCTTCCCAGAATCGGAGTCCCGAGAGCTTGTCCTCGATCAAGCCATTCTCCGAATAAGATTGTAATGTTCTGTTTCTTTTGACATGTGTACAACTCAAATTGATATTTGAATTTCAGCGTAAACCTAAACAAAACCTTAGTAGTATCTTTTTGCTATATTCTTGTGATAATAGTCATTCCTGATAAAATCAAGTCAGCTCACTTAGTGTTTTAATATGTTTTGTATATATTCCTTTATTTCATTCCTAGATTGAATTTCTATTAAGCAATTGAATAATGACATTTCTAATTTAGATTTCTATTAAGGGATACAAATGGTGGAATAATTTGAATTGGAATTCTAGCGGCTACATCTGTTAGCTTTGTTATTGGCATGGCATTTGTTCTGGTTGGACTTATCATGACAGAGTGCTCACCAGATGTAGCTTGGAGGCAGCTCCTAGCAGTACCAGTTATTGTATTTGTTGGGCTCTGTGGAAACCTGTTGAGTAGCACTGAAATTCTCAGCTAATTACATTTTTTTTGAAATCGTAATGTATTCTTGTAAATTTAGTTTTTTGTATGCTTACATGCTTATAGTGAGTAGGTGTGTCTGGGAAATTATAGAAGTATTATTGGCAAATTGTTAAGGGATAAAAACCCTTCTTTTACTACAAACCCCTGCCTACCTGGGGTTTCCTTTTTTCTCCATCTCATGCAATGATAATGTCATCTCTTGGTTGTATTGGCTACAACAAGGCTGGTGTAACGTTTGCATTTGGAGAATATCTAATTGTGATTATATCCAAATGATTAGGAACTGAATTTGGAGTCCCCTAGAAGGCCTTGGCCGTTGGATCTTCTCATTCAACACTCATGAAATCTGCTAGAAATTGTAAAACAACCACTGATGCACCTATGAAAGATAAACTCAATGATGAGGCTGATAAAGTCGCACAAAGCACATCTATCAACGACAAAGCTGTGAAAGGACTTAGCTGCCGGAAATCTAGAACATATGCTAGGAAGGTTTCAAATCAGAAAGCTACAGGTATTTATTTACCTTTTGTTTGCCTTAAAATGAATTATTTATTTGATATTCGTCACTCATTTCCAATATATTTTGGTAAGGTTATTATGGTACATATATGCAATGCTATTGTCATGCGACCTACTCTTTTTGGTGTATAGTAAGGATTGACCTTATAAACTCTGTTAACCATCCATGAGCATCATATTTCCATTGGCTTCTGTTTGATAGGAGCAGCCTATAGAAACAAAGCCTTTTAAAGTTTTTGTCCTGATTAGACATTAGACCAATTTGAAGGGATAGTATTTTAGTTTTTTTTTTACCAGTAGTTGTTACTTTTTCTTCCGTAATTCTTCTTCCTAATGATGTGGTCATGGTGGAAAGTTTTCTTGCTTAATATTGTTTTAAACGTAGTTTTGGAAAATTTAATAGCTGCCTTTCCAGGTAAGAATAAAAGAAAATTTGATGAATTGGCTTTGACTTCTGTAACTCCATTGCTGTCTCCAAAGGCACCTGTTATTACAACTGGTTCTCAGCAAACACTACCTGTAGTCGTAGCACCAATGGGACTGCAGTCTCCTCTTCTTTTTAGGAAGTTTCAACTTCAGCTTTTTCCTATTGATGATGCTACTCGAAAGGGTTTGGAGGAGGTGAGCACCTTATACGTCTTTACTCTTTTATCTATCAATTAATCCAAAATTATCTTTTGCGACTTTGGATTTCATGTTTTAGCTTATTAGATGTGAGCTTCCCTCGTTTTTTTTTTCCCATATTCTGCAGGACAATTATCATCCTTACCTAGAATTAACTGTAGCAAACCGAAAGAAAATATCTTCAGTGATTAAGCATCTCAATTTCAAGTGGGGGAATTCTTATCGTGCATCTACAGATCTCATGCTCTTTCCTTATGATGCCCGAGTTGAAAATCTTGCAAGTTACAAAAAGTGGACCTTAAATGATTATGATGTTACTACATCTGACGTTTATGATGTGCTTGGGAGACCGGCTATTTTCAGGCTAAGGTTATTTCCTTTTTTCCTTCTACTTTGCAATCTTAGTATGTCGATGTTCTAACAGGGGATTACTTCATAAACATTATGTCTTCCTTATTGTTTGTTAATTCTTGTTTCCATGTTCTATCTCTGTTTTTTTGTCACTATTTTGTAGTTTTTTCCGTGATATGAGAAGGTCCCATATTTTGATTTTCGGTGATAGAGATTCTAACCCAATCATTGCCTTGTTCACCTTCTTATTGTATTCATTTATTGTGTTTAGGAGGATCCCTTACAATAATGAGAATTTTAGTGAATTGCTCCCAACTTTGTTGTTCAGGTATGGATGGTTCTCCAGTATCAATGCAGGATGCAGCTATTTGTCTTCCACATCCCACAGTTTAGTTAATTTTGTGGAATACCCCAATAAAAATGTGGCTGATCTTGACAAGCAAGCAAGTACATTAATGCAAGAATGCGAAAGATTGTCAACTGAACCTCCACAGAAACGAAGTGATTGTGCTACTTCAACCGACAAACCCGATCAACCAGCGGTATTTCAAGCAACATCTTTTATTATTTATACATACAAAGGGCAATTTTCTAAATATCCTTTAAATCCTATTATATGACAATTATGGGTCCTTTTCTTGAAAATTTAAATAGTGGCTGCTCTAGTTTTTTGAGTACCACGTTTTGATCTTTCTTTTACTCAAAGTTACCTAACCTCGATTAATCCCGAGTCGTCCTATAATTAGCTCACCTGAAGGAAGCAATGATGGGCAATGATTGGATGGCTGGCAGTAGCAATGGCTAGCAACATTGATGGTGAAGGCGGCGACAATGGTCATTGGTAGGGGCTGACAATGGTGAAGGAATGCGAGTCGGTGGTGGTCGATAAGTCCTCTCTCTTTATCTCTCTTTCCTCTTCCCTCTCTCTTGGTGGTAAGCTATTGTGCCAGGTTACGGTGTTGTTGATGGTGGTGGTGATGGCGGTGGCAATGATTAGTCTCTGGCAGCAGTTGATAGTAGAAATCAATGGTGGTAGTGGCGCGGAAGAAGGTTGAAAAATGGAAGAGGTGAAAAGGAATGAAATATTCATTTTATTCCATTAATTTTCACATGGCATGTAACCAAAAGTAATTAGGATTTAGAGCACCACTATGGCTCCGTTTGTCTAGGAGTTTAAAATTAACCTGATTTAATTTTAACAAGGCATCTCACATCACACATAAAATATAATATTAAAAATTAAATTTATTTCACATCATACACATATTACTAAAATAATAACTAACTTATATCACATCCCTCACATATTCCAACATAATAACTAACTTTATATCACATCCCTCACATATCCCAACATAATAACTAACTTTATTTCACATCATTTACAACTTTCAATAAAAAAATATCTCTATTCAAATTTAATTTTAACCTTCTTAAATTTAACCTTACAAACAAACACACCCTATGTAAATTTTTAAAAGAACCTCACTATGTAATATACTTGGATTTCAGAACATGTAGGAAATTGCCCATCTATAATTCATATGTATGGATGTATATACATGTATATATATATACATACATACATATATATATATATGTGTGTGTGTGTGTCATTTATTCAAGTAATATCTATTTCTTTTTGCAAACGTATTTGCACTAATGAAACATCATGTTTTTACTAAAAGGAAAATCTGAAATCTGGGAACAATGCAATGCTTTCGTTGGTTGATTGCTTATCAAATACAAGTTTCGGTGCTTTATATTCTAAAATAGAAGAAGTTGAAGGCGCTAAACATAGTCATCAATTGGGTTCAGAGAAGAATGTCAACCTGCAGTATCTCCCAATCAGCTGTGATTCATTTGATGCTGCAATCGCTGCTCATATTTCCAGATATCAACCAACAAACCACTCTACTAAGATGCCACAATCATCCATTCTGGATGCTGAAGATACTTGCAATCCTTTCTCATTTCATAATTTCACTTCAAGCAATAATCAGGCTCAATCTGGAGATCCATCAATCTCTCCATCTAGTCAAAAACTGGAATCAGATATCGTCAGCCTGTCTAATGCGGTAAATTTCCTTTTGTTATACTTTTATGCATTTGTTTAGCTAGGTTAAAATGAACTTTTACCAGATATATCACATCATGTACAAATTGTGGTATTAAAGTTTAATTATATTCTTCATATATTTATTTTAAAATTGATATTAACTTTATTTCACATTTTACATATACATCAAAATAATAAATAATCTCACATTTTTCACCTATCTCACTATAATAATTAATTTTATTTTATATTATACATAATTCTTAATAAATAAAATATATTTCTAAGATTAACTTTTGCCATGATGATCTTTACGAACAAAACACACTTGGTGTTCTTGTTTAATTTAGAAGCTGTAAGTTTTGTAACTTCTTTTGCAGTTGAGTCCTACTTTGGAGCGAGATGATACACATCTTGCAGATGTCCTGTTAACTAATGAAAGAGATCAAAGTGAAGAAGTTAAAGTTGACACAAACATGAAGAACAACCATTTTAAAGGGCTTGATATGCTTTGGGTATTTAACAATTCTTTTGAACATTTCTTGCTTGTTTCATGAATGTAACACAAAACTCTTGGTTTAGTTAATCTGAATTTCACACCTTTTTTCTTGTCACGTTACAGCCACCATCAATAGGTCCCTGTGAAGTTGCTACTTCTTCTCGGCTGATAATTAGCAGTGACAGCAATGGCCTCACTGGATCTGTTTCGAACTTTTGCGACATTTCCTAAGAACTTGGTTTCTTTTATAGAGAAAGTGGCATCAACTTTGTGATTTGGGTACATATGTTCTTCCAATTTTTTTCTATTTTTTATTTTGGAAATTCAAGAAGAGAAATTCTAGAGATGTTTTGTTGTATATATGATTCCTGAGTTCTGATATTAGAATTTTACATAAATTGGTTTGTAGATATTAGCATTTATCATTGTCATCATTTATATTCTATAATTTTTTTTTTTTGCAGTGCTGTAGAAATGAATGTTCATGGTTTGCTCTTTTAAGCTTTTCTATATATCAATGAAGATTTTATTATCTTATCATCATTCTAAGTTAACATGTGCTTGGCTTTATCTTTCATTTTTAGTTGTTATTTAGGTGTCATTTAGTTCATTATTATCTTGATGTTATATTGTGTAATTTAGATATCTTCTGTTGAGTGATGATTTAATAATTTTTTAAAAAATTATTTATAAATATTATTAAACTAAATAATTATTTTTTAAGTAATTTGACATAACATCAAGATAACATTGAACTATATGTCCCATTAAACTAATTGGTCTGCTTACTGAATCATTTAATTCAAGATCATAGATTTTTTTTTTTTAAAAAAAGGTCATTTTATATTCTCAGAGTTCATAGGTTATATCATTTTGAATGACAAAATAACTAGACAATTAGTGATGTGGTATTAAACAAAATCATTAGTTGATTATGACTGAGGAGATTTTTTAGCATATTTATTCCGAATAGAGAAAATTAATAATTCGAGAAAGTAATATCCTAGATTAGTTGACTTTATTTAAAAATGAAAACTCTCCTTTATTATCTTTGTAAAAGCTGAAGCTTTTGGAAGAATTTATCAAACATGTATGTATCTCCCACTTATGTCTCCTTGTTTTTCATGTATTTTATTTCCTATTTTTCATATTTTGTTAAATAAAAATTTGTTTATATTCCTATATGGAATCATTATTAGCCACATTTTCCAGTAATCCAAAAATCGCACAGCAGTAATGAGAAGTTTTTACCTATTTGTCAAGCATTATATTGCAACTAAAATTTAAGAAAAATATCATATTGTAGGCTGCATAACATAAACTTAATTGCAGTTATGATGGCCTGATCTGTTTTCTCAAATCTATATTTATATAATATAAATACAAGATTTTAAATTAAAATTCTGGCCTTCAAATCAGATTAAATTTTAATTAAAACATCAATGAGATCACATAAATATGTGATAATAAGTACATAATACGTGTTACCTTGATGTAGAACAAATCTAAACTTCAAATAATCTTTAACCGCCGAAGGCTGCCAATGGTCAGAAAATATCAGAGAGATTCCCTCACAAAAGCTTATAAATATTCTTCCCATACCTCCCTTCTCCGTCAGCAGCGGCTCCACCTTGCAGAGCTCTTCTTCCCCATGGCCTACTCCCCCAGGCTCCACAAGCAGAGCTCCTCCACCTGCCACGGCATCGACCTCTCGGGGTTGTGCACTGCAAGCCACCGGAGATTCTCCGGCGAGCTGTACTCTGAGGATGAGGTCGAAGGGGGAACCCAAGGCTACACTCCTGTTTCACGGTCTGTCATGAGCCTGGGGAGGCTCCGGTGGAGGTGGCTGTGGCGAAGAATCATGAGGGAGAAGAAGAGGATTCTCCACCATTCTTCTTCTCCGGTGATGACAACAGGGGCAGTTTCTTATGACCCGTACAGTTATGCTCAGAACTTCGACGAAGGGTCTGCACGGGTGGAGCCAGAGAACTTGTGCCGGTCGTTCTCCGCCCGATTCGCCGCCCCCGCCGGCTTCCTACAGTGAGTTGGATGATGAGATGTCTGCTGGATGACATCTTCTCTCCATTTTGTTTGATGCCATTTTTCTGTTGTGCATGATCAGGCAGTTCATATCAATGTTAATAGTAATTTTGCTACATTGAAATCAAGAAAAAAAAAAAAAGTCTCAATTCTGAATGACATAAAGGTCTGCATTTGTTGCCATGATATTCATGAGAAGTTCCCTGACCAAACTTAAGTTTCTGTGGGGAAGATGCCCAAGTTTGACTCGAGTAAAAATTTGAATTAGCTCGACTTTCATTCATCTATATATAGGTAGATATGTATGTTTTTTGTGTGCAGAAGGCTAATTATTGGGCATTAGTCAATGAATATGTATGCATTTGTGTGCACTAACTGTTTATGATAAACAATTATTGATTTCAACTTCAGCATCTAATTAATTAACCCATGCTGGCACAGTTTGATTTTATGGTTTAATGGATCAATATTTTTCACCCAGTGTTCCATAGGTCAAGTAAGAGCATGTGGTTGCATCTTTGTTTGACCAAAATGAGGGCATGTGTAATAAAAGAGGCATTGATCATGAGCTCTATGTTTTGCTTCAGTTTCATATTAGTTTCGCCAGTTTCATTTAAGTTTTTGATCAAGACCGGTTCAAATCTCGCTAGTTTTTTTTCGGTTAAAACTCTCACATTCTTAGTATAAAATTTCTTAAAATGGGCATTTGAGTCAAAAATTAAAAATCATAACATGCATTATACCAAAACTGTTGGAAATAAAACCATTGAAAATATCAAAATTACCAAAACTAATACTTTAAATTTGCTGCGAAATCTTGCTTTTAAGGCATTAGAATTCAGTTATTTAATGAACGAGAAAAAAAAAAAAAAGCAAAGTTGTGAGAAAAAGCTTCGGGGTATGTATGAAAAATTATTCGAAATCGGTAGTCGAAAAAGTAATGTTGTTTACATATAAGTCCTCTAAAAAGTATAACAGTTCTAAAATAGTCCTTTTTATAAAATAATTTAATAAAGGGATGAGTCCAATTGATGAAATAGAGAAATACAATTTGACATGAAATTATATAATAATACATCATACAGGTATTTATTTACCAGTAACATAATAAAAAAAAAATGTCATGCTTATATTATGGGAGGAATCCTCAAATCAATGATAAATATTTGAAGAGAACCATGAATCAGCCTGACTGTGAATTAGAACATGATTCACTTCGGTTCAATACCAAAATCAAACTAAATATTAGATAAAATCAAAAAATAGTGTATTAATATATTTATAATTTTTATCTATAATAAATAAACAAATTTAACTATTTTCAAGAGCTGGTATTGCCGACCCATTAAAAAAATGGCTGGCACCTCGCAGGGATACGATCACCGTACATATAACATCCTGTGATCCAAATGTAGAGGTATTGTCTGATTTCACTTTAAAGAATTGCATGACTTAAACACTTCTCAAGAGGTCACCTATGCCAGTATTACTTCAACGCTCAAGCATGCTTAACTAAATAATTTCACATCATTAGCATCATGATTTTTTCCTAAAAAATATTTCTATTATTTAAGATTACATTATCTACTTACACAACTCAAGATCTCTCTCCTTTTTAATATGAGATAATTCATTATTGTCCCCTTTTATTAATATTTATAGGCCTAGAAACCTGCCAGAAGCCGCACTTTATCTCAATAATTTTTTTTTTTTATAATATTATTTGATGATCATTCCTAACCCTCTTCAGTCACGAATGTCACACTGCACCCAAACATTAAAGTCAAACTTTAGACCATCAGCCTTACCTTCCTCTTATTTTTCCACCGAATTTCACAGTTTTCTTTTGTAAAACAATAAATTAAAATTTTAAAAGAATAATTACAAATGTCATATGTAAAGATGATATTATTATTTATTTGTCTAAAAATGAATATATAACATCAAGCTCTAAAGATAAAATATTTTCATGTAAATTCCAAAACTTTTACATTTTTATTATATGCATTAATTGTGTTTTCCACACATTATTTAAATTGACAAATATAAAATATTCATCTTTACTGGTAATATATGCAAATAACCCTAAATTAAAAGGGAAACCATCCTAATCTAACATCAAATGCTCAAATCATGCAAGATTAAATTTTCATACCTCAAATTTTCGAGAAAAATAAATTTTACTTCTTGCACGTTGAAGAACAACTCAATTTTCTCCATGGTTCTCCCTCTCTCTCTTTCTTTTCTGCTCTCTCGATTAATTTATGCAATTAATACCAATTATTTTAAGATTATTATTTTATTGTTATTAGGATATATAATGAATTATCTCATGTTGAAAATTTAATATAATTTATGATGTTAATACACAATTAATAATCATTAACTATTAATTTTATTTTATGATACGCACTTTAACGAGTTAGAAAGTTTATTGCATTAAGACATGCATATTAGCTCAAATTTTCACTGCCTATGAGTGAGTTATTGGGTTCGGACGGCGCACCGTTCGGAAACCAATCAGAGGGTGCTACAGCCATACAGCTGGGATCAGGCACACGTGGTGCTCTCTGATTGGGCGTCTGAACGATGCGTCGTCTGCACCTAATAATTTTTCATGAGTGAGACGTGACCTCATGTCCACTGAGCTTTAATAGCAGATTAATGCCTGATAGAAGTATTTTTATTATTTTATATATGAATATTTTTATGCAAGTATTTTTTGCAATAATTTTATTCTTGGTATAGATTTATAGATAGTTTTTATTCTAATTTTGTATACATATTTTTTTATTTCAGACAAATATTATTTATTAATAAAAATTTATTAATTGATAAAATATAATAAAAATAAAAAAAATTATATATATAAAATAAATATTTTTTAATTATATTTTTATGTTGTCTCACGATGGGCCCACTCGCCTATAGGGCACACTCTATAATGGCCTTGTTTGACAAATGACTAAAATTAAATAAAAAAATATAATAATAATAATAATATTTAAATTTATTATAAATTTTAATAACTTTATTTCACATTCAACACAAATTTCAACCTTAAAATTAACTTTATTTCACATCCTACACACCTCCTAATATTAAAATATTTTTTTTTCCATCAACTTTATAAAATAAAATATTTTTTTTTTACTTACTCAAATTTATCCTCCAATCAAACAAATCCATTGGTCACCGAAAAGATGATGAACACAATAATTTCGGCAAGAGGTTCATCTTCGTATAGTGAATGAAAATAAAATCGTTGTCACCGTGGCATCTCAAGTATAAGAAAATACTCAGAGAAGCTATAAACGTAAGCACTACACAATAAAAATATGCAAAACTTTGTTAAATCATTTCAAATCATGACAGATTTTCCAAAATATTAAATTGAAGGGATGGCAGTGAAAGTTGAGGAAGGAATCTATTGGTGTTTTCTTGTCATTTTGAACATTCTGTACGTTTCTTCACGTGATTTTCTTTGAATCAGGAGGGAAAAAAGGGAAGTGATTATCCTCCTCCTGCAAGTGGGAGAAAGAAAATCAGAACTATATAATATCTATATTCCTAGAGAAATACTTGCATTCTATGCCAATAGGGGGACGCCACGTCGGATAAAGACGGCCCTATCTGCTGATGTGGCGCATATCTGTTTGGCATCGAAACTATGTTAGAAAGGCCATCAAGAATATATAAAGTGCGAAAAAGAGCATCAATTATTTTGTTTCTAGGTTTCATTCTAGGATTTTTCATTAAATTTTTTCTAGCCTAAAGTGTTTTACAAGCATGCACTTTTATTAAAAGCATCAAAAGAAAAAGAGGACACAAATTTGGGAAGTGATAGGGTAGGAGTAATGATCTATAGATGCCATAATTTGTGAATATGTTTAAAGGTCTAAGTTAAAACTATTAATTTCACTCGAAGATCGAAGATTGATGATCACTCGAAGGTTAAATCGAACTTTGAACCAAATGGAGCTCAACTCGATCAAAACGAGCTAATTAACGAGCTATTTTTATGCCTCAAGATTTTTATCAATTTAATTTTGAGCTGACATATAATCGAATTAAGCCAGCTCAAAATCAAAAAATATATATATTTATATATGTAACTAAATTTAATAGGTTAGTTTTTTGAAATAATCTAATGAAAAGATTTAATTAAAATTTCTTCCATAACTTTAATTCAAATCATAGTTATTGTAGATTACTTTTATTTTCTTTTATTTTTAAACATTAAATCGAGATAAATGACTATAATTTAAACTGAATGAATAAAAAAAATATTTATATATAAAATTTCACTAAAAGATCAAAAATTTATAAAAAGTCAAATAGATTTTAGCTCAAATCAAACTTGAATCGATAACAAATGAGCCAGACCTAACTCAAATCGAGATTAGATCAAATTCATCTTATTCATTCTTTAGATTGAATCGAAATCAAATAAAAAAAATTCAATTCAATCTTTAAGCCAAAGGGTACTGTAGCCCTAGGGTTTTTTTTAAAGTCAATAAATCCCAAGCGTTGACTGAATAAAATTCAATCGAACTTAAGACCCATTTGGCAAATAGATATAGGATCCCTCATGGAATCCATCCTATGAATCCATTTGAACCCAAAAAGATGGTCGAGCTAACCCAGATTGATGAACATGATATGATAATGATCCCTTTTTCAGGACTTCAGGTAATAAATGTTCAAGATCAGGTTAGCTAAAAGAGACCCTAATTGAAATATTCTACTGATGCGAACCTGAAAAATATAACAAATAGGCAATTCACACAACAAAAAGGCTTCAGGGTGCAGGGTGCAGTTAAGGTTAACAGGAATATACCTGCTGTTGCATGTTGAAAAATCGCAACCTTTGTCGCCGAAGATGACACTCATCGAAAAATCTGAATTTTTGTCTAGGACTTCTACAACAGATTATATAAAAAGGGTAAATGAAGAAATACTTGACTTTAAGAAACTTGTACTAACTTGAAATGAAAGAGAAATACAAAAAAATTATTAGTTCAAAAAAAAAATTTAATGTGGGAAATCTTGAGCTCACTGTTGCTACAAATCAATTAACAGGCTAAAAATTTATAAGAACTTCAAGTTTCTTCTCCGATGATCACCAAAAAAAATTATAAAGTCATCTTTTTAGATCTAACTCAAGCTAAGTGGTTAACAGAGCAGAAACTTATTTGCCGTCATTCTCTTCTTGTTAAAGACTTCAAAAAGCTAAACTACTTAGATGTTGGATGTCCTTGAAGAAATTTTCTTTGAGGATAACTTTTTGAAAACTTTTCCTACTTCATCTTCTTCATCTTCCACATAAGGCGAGATGCCCCAACATTACCCTTCCCCCATAGTCACATAAAATGGCTAGCAAAATCAGAACTATGTGTTCCAGAAAAGAAAAAATAATAACAATTCAACATCCTCAAAAAATTATCATAACAAACAACATTTTATACAAAATGATATGTCAATTAAGAAGAAATGAATCTCTGAAAAAAAAAAAAAGAGAAAGATAGATGCAGAGCAGTCATTTACTCGTACATATAATGATAGAACTTAATAATCATCATCAACAATAGCAAGGGGTCCCAAAAGAATTATGAAAGTATAAATTGACAGCTATGGTAGACCAAAAGCCTGATAAATTTTGGCTGCAGCATTTTCTACGACTAAGGAAAAATTATTAGGTGCAGTCTCCCGGACAAGTTACCCATTCGGCACCCAATGAATGTACGCGGGAACTGCCAACCAGCCATACATGTAATCGAGAGAAAATGCATTTCGCCCCAACTTCTCACCTTTTTTATTATCTTTTCATTGTTTAGCAATTTTTCAAAACTATCACTTGATTTGCATGCATACATAGTCAAAAAAAATAATACATATAAATAAGCTTCATACATAGTTAAAAATTATCAATATAAAATAATAAAATGTAAACAAAAAATAGAAAAAATCATATCTTTATATGAACAATTTTTTATTTTGTATTAATATTTTTCCCTTTATATATGAATCTTTTTTGACTTTGTATATATATGTATATCAAGCGAAATAGTCATAAAAAAATTTTACAAAACGATGAAAAATAATACAAAACAATAAAAAAAGGCATTTTCTTGCAGTTATGTCAGTGGACAGGCTGGCTGGCCTGCGTGGCATGCATTTATTGGGCGTGAAATGGGTGACATCGCAAAAAGACTGTATCCTAAGGCCCTGTTTGGCGCAAGGACTAAATCAGGACCAAAGTGATACTAATTTAAAAAACAACAATAATAATCATAAATAAAATTTTTAATCATTCTACACAAATTTTAATATAAAAAAAAATATTATTTTACTTCACATACTCAATAATTTTCAATAAAAAAAATAATTTTATTTTACATCTTAGACCAAAATACTCGATTCGAATATTTTGGTCTAGAATGTGAAATAAAATATATATTTTTATTAAAAATTATTGAGTATGTGAAGTAAAATAATATTTTTTTATATTAAAATTTGTGTAGAATGATTAAAAAATTTTATTTATTATTATTATTATTATTGTTTTTTAAATTAGTATCACTTTGGTCCTGATTTAATCCTCGCGCCAAACAGGGCAAGAGTACAGCACTGAGCACTATAAATTTTCAAAAACTACGAGTACAGCTCTAGGTGACAGTTGAAAAAAATGAGTGCTGACAAAATCTTGAAATTTGTGAAGCCATTAAAGATTCAAGGAGACAAGAAGTCACCCATGTTAGCTTTCACATGGAGCTCCACATTGCAGAAGGCCAGATTCATTGGTATACGCATGCAGCTTGCTGAGTTGCTGCCCTACACACTCTTCCATCATGTTTATAGCACTACTGCAAATATATTTATCTGAACCAACATGATTATTGTATTGATGATGTATGGCCTATAAGAGACCTACATCCAACTTGGGGAAGTGAGATCTTTTTAGCCCCAGTGATTTAATCTCTCTTCATTCTACTGGGATCCCTCACCCTCATATTGGATCAAGTTCAACGTTAATGGCTCCATTAGACCGAACAATGTGGCGGGCAATCTACTCAAAGCAGTTGGCACAAAACTTTACACCCAAACAGTTACCACAGCGGAAGCAACTGAAGCATAAGAGACAATAAAATCTGCTCGAATTTGGACTAATAGAGTAGAAAGGACTCGACAGTGGCGATTGTGGACTTGCTTCAAGCAGCCACAGAGGACCCATGCAACAGAAGTTTCACTGACATCTCATATTTTTTGTGCCTTTTAAGGCTGTTAGAATTACATGTGTTCATAGGGCCACCAATATAGAATGTCGAGTAAATGTCCCTCCTACCCGAATTTTGCTCAATTCTCGATTAGGATCGCACCTTTGTTCTTGATCTATCTAGATTTGCTTTTTTATAGTACTATAAGTCTATAAGCAATGACCGCATTTAATAATTAAAAAAAGGGGGGCCTAGACCTCATTACACCAAACAAAAGTCAATGAGCTCCACCTACTTAATGGTTGGTAAGGAAGACTTTGGAGCTTCAAGAAAAGAGAGGATGCCCTCACAGTCTTAGGAAGAAACAAAAATCTGGCAGAAAATAAGCACAAGAAGACAAATCAGTCAGTAGAACAATGCTAGTTGCTTTTTTCCTTGTGTATGTGCTCAATTATTTTTACAGAAGAAATATCATTCAATATTCAGATTTACATACCCTTTTTTTTTGTTTTTGATTCTAAACACCCTGTTGATCCCTAGCTTAAGCCAGTTTTATCTACTTTATGGCTAAGATTTTTTCACAACTAATAAATTAATGTTCATACAAATTTCATTGCATCTTATCTTCATCAACATAATTGATAGCTTCGCCACTAATTATATGCAAAGGTTGCTAAAGGAAATTTCACAGCCAAAGCATTCTGAGCACCACAAAGATAACCATTTACTTTTCTAACATTAACTAGAAATAGCAAAACCTTAAAATGATGTCAGTTAACCCACAGCTTCAGCAATGGCCTGCCTGAATGGAATGGACTATGGAGGTTGAATTGACCTTCAAAAAATGAAAGGATTAGCTCAAAGGGTTTTCAATGATAGTGAAACAATTTATAAAAAGACAGGAAAAAAGGAATAGGAGGTACCGCTTTGAACTAAGACCTTGAATTAAGACTTTTGTTCTTCCATGTACATCTGATGATTCCTCTTAATATATATAATATGTAAAACACAATATTTACATTAAGTAAAGGTGTGGGGAATCGAATTGCGCTCTATTAAGTAAAGTAGATTACATTGATAATATTTGTATATACATACAAATATATTTGATAATTTCAGCAAACAATAGCAAAAAGAAAGAAACAGATATTGGCAAGAAGCTGAAAGCATCATCGGAAGAAAGAAGACGGAGACCATAAAGAACAAAGCTCATGTATGATGTGGTTCCATTCAACAAAACAATAACAAATATGAGACATTTTTTATAAGCAGTGACAAGCTTTATGCTAGATGTTAACCTACCACAAACCTCCTCCGTTTTCTGGACTTGGGATAGACAATTGAGAAGTAGACAATAACACTCAACATAGGTGGATTCTCATTCAAAATAACAATGAGACCGGGAAAATTAATCATCTACAAAGATATAACACAAGCAAAAAAATTCCTAAAAACAGCCATTGAAAGCAGGAAATTATATTAGGTAAAACTTTCCTCCAGACAAATGTATGTATAAATTATCAAAGGCAGAATTATGAAAACTTTCGCCATGCCTCTCCATATGGTGAAAGTCTCTTGTTCAGAATGCCAACAAATCCAATTAAACAGGCAGTTTATTCTTATGTTTACAAGGGACTTCTTTTGCTTCCCTGGCCATCTCATTCCCAGCCACGAGAAAGAATGCAGTATGCCTGGAAGGTTTGGAAATTTATTCACTTGGCTGTTGGAATGCTGAGTATGAGAATAGGAATTGAAGTTTTGATACAAAAAAGAATAACAAACCTGAAGAAATTCATCATTTTTGCTTTTATAGCAGGATCAATGCTTGGGGTACTATCTAATGCTTGCTGCATATGGTGCAGCCACCTCTCTGCAGCTTCATGTGTGACAGGAAATGGACGGTGACGTCCAATCAGCGCTGGATGTCCTGCATAAAATGGAGCAAATATTTATTCCAGAAACTACTATGATTTTTAAGCAGGAAAGTCTAATCATAAGGGTACACAGCATAGTTACGAAAAAGGTAAATTAATGCTTTTACTTGAATTAGTACTGTACAAAGCCATAGTTACAAAAATTTAATATGAATCTGAAATTAGTACTGTAAAAATTCAGATTTCGAATGTTTCAATAATTTCCTTTTACTTGTATTCAGTTTTACAAGCCCATTACAATGAGATGATTCACTTTCCTTTCACTTGCTCATGTAAACTATCATTTAAGGCTGTAAGCTCAGCTAAATAAATGATCAATCATCCTATTCAAGAGGGCATTAGAGCAACTCTGAGCTGCAGGCTATTATTCTCAAGCACATCTTATCTTATCAAAATTTAGAGTCTTTCCCTTACACCATTTTCACATTTTGTATGCAATGCATGCAATAAAAACCATAAATTACCTTTCTCTATTTGAATGTTTCCAGTTATCTTTCGTGATGGTTTCAACTATTTTGTTATCTTTGTCTATCACAACAGACATGGCTTAATCCTCTCAAAGAAACTATAATATTCATGACTTTATACAATTCAAAAACATTATCAAAAAATAATCAAATCATTCTCTGATAATGGTGATGAATACATCAGCCTTGCATTTTACTTGGTTACTCATAGCATAACAAGCCTTATTCCTTCACCATATTCCCTAAAATACAATCAGTCTTGCATTTTCCTTGGCTACTCATAGCATTTCTAACCTTATTTCTCCACCATATTCCCGAAAACACAATGGTTCTTCGAAAAGCATCACTACCTTATTGTTGAAATTAGTATCACACAACTTTCCCATGGCACTCTTCCATTGCAATTCTGGTATCATGCCTTCACCACTATAGTCTAGAGATCACATACCCACACCATCACTAACACCTCCCCACCAACACTTCGAACGAATTTTCAGCTTCCCCCTAGAATCGCTTCAAACTTTTCAAGTTTTGGGTGCCATTGTTACCGCTAGTTTCGACCATTTACTTCCCAAAAACTTGAACTTTGCTCAATTCCATGTCTTTCTTAGCTACTTCCTTACACAAAGTGCCTATTTCTGTGATAATCTATTCACCTCTAAATGTACACTTCTCATCGTATTAAATTTGTTGAGTCTATCGTCTCATTCACCTCTCTTCTTCCATAACATGCCCGCTCACAATTACAGATAATTTCTACCTCGATTCCCACTCCACCTCCAGTCAATCTTGCTAATTCAGACAACACTCCATTTTAAACTCAAGCAATCACTACAGGCCTTTGTACTATGAATTACCAACAAAACTTATTTTACCATTATCAAGAACATACTAGAACTCAAACCCACTACAACATCCCGTGAAACCAAAACCACCAATAGCATTTCCCAATCGACCAACACTAAGCCCGAGATAACTAGAGCCAGAAACGCAATGGAAACCTAATACAGATACCCAACCAAGCCTCCACCTCCCTCCTTATTAAACTCGCCACTGCCAACCAAGCCTAGCATCATGCAATAATTGAAGAATAAAAAGCTTTCATTTGCAACGAGACATGGAAGGTAGTTCTATCTTCTAACACCCAGAATGTCATCAAATTGAAAGTGAATTTTTTGTATTACATGACTCTCTGATGGTCCAATTGACAAGTAAAAAGTGTGATTTGTTGCCAAGGAGCTCCACTAGCATCCTGACATTGACAACAATGATACATTCACTCCTATAATAAAACCCACCACCATGCACATGTCCTCAGCATTACAACCATCAATAAGTGGCCCTTAAGATAACTAGATGTCAACAATGCCTTCCCACAAGGTCACCTTACTAAGGATGTCTATGTGGCTAAACCTCAAGGCTTCACAGACTATCCAACTCATATTTGCAAACTTCAAAAGACAATTTATGACCTAAAGCAAGCCCATTGTGCTCAGTAAAAGAAGCTTGATCAATTACTTATCACATCTGGCTTCACCAACTCTCAAATAGATACATCTGTTTATCTTCAAAGTGGTTGATACATGTTTATATCTGCTTGTCTACGTTGACAATATCATTCTCACAAGCAACATCAATGCCATCAAAAAAGTGGTTCTCTATTGCATAATGCTTTTCTATCAAGGATCTTAAAGTCTCACATATTTCCTTAGTGATGTTGTCATTCCTCAATGACATGAAAACTATACTAATGGCATTACATCATAGATCGTTTACTACTAGCCCCAACACCCATTCCTATAGGCCTGCTTTTCACCTTGAATTCCAACACAGCTCTCAGTCTTTCACTGACACGCTGGCTTCATTTGGTTCGAGGGTTGAATTTTGAATAAGAGAAAAAATATTTGATCTTATAAAATTAATAGGAAAGAAATTTAATTTAATATTTAAATGTGTAAAATGTGAAATAAAGTTAATTCTAATATTTGTATTTGTATTAGATGTGAAATAAAGTTGACTTTTATAATTAAAATTTATATTGGGTTGAAAAAAAAGCTCGAACCAAACAAGCCGACTGAGAACACAACTATTGTGGATCCTCCAATACATTTCACTTACTTGCCCAAACATTATCTTTTCCATCAAAAAGCAATCTCAATGCATGCATCATCTTTTCACCCACCACTAAATAAAATGCCTTCTTAGCTTAGTGGTACTGCAGATCATAATATTCATCTCTATCAAAACTCTATGTTCTCTTTACATGCCTTTTCAGATATAGGCCAGATAGGCAACAAAGATGACTTTATTAATTCGTCTCTTTTGTTTTGTTGTATTTAGACATTTTGATGTTCGGACAACTAGTTTTATGTTTTTTTCAAAAATAAAAAACTACTTTTAAGTTAGGTGTGATACCATCAAACAATTTCAAGATGACACAGAAAGATAACCAAGAATGATGAATCTATAAATTTAAATCATGATAAAGCAAAAGATGCTAGCAAAGTTGATCAACGTTAGTAATCATGGAAACAAACAATTCAAGATCAAGTTTGAAGAGGATTAGTATTTTGGGTAGAAATCTTGTAATCAATCATAAAGACAGTACACATGGTGAATCAAGTTATCAGCACCTAGAAATAGGGTCGGTGGTCAAATTTGGGTCAAGTAGGTTCAATTCGATTTAAATTAAATTGTTATTTGAGTCAAATCAACTTAGGCTTGCATGTTGGCGGGGCCTTGTTAACCAGTCAGTGCATTGGTCAACCAAGTGGTCAACCAATTTGGGCAAGTGGTCGACAAACTGGTCAACTAGTTGTCGCTTGTTAGGGTGTCCTATTAAGCAACCAATTTGAATATAGTCGATGAATTGATCAACCAAACACAATTTTTGGCTTATTTTTACGTAACTGTTTTTAATTCCACATCGGTGAGTTTTTACCTAGATTAGACCCCATTTTCCCAATTTACATTAAGGGGTTTTGACATGGTTTTGGTATTTTTTTTAGGAGGAAGAGAACTGTGATCTCAAATAAAAATCAAGTAATTTTGTGAGCAACATAAGAGTAATTTTCAAGGAGATAACACAAAATCATGGTAAAGCTGCACTTGATTGTGTTCATGTTAGTGTTGATACTTGTATGGAAAGAACCATCATTGTGTTGTGCTTTTGATTATGATTGATCCAGGTTCTTCTATATATTTCTTACGTTGGTTGTAATATTTCCTTATTTGTCTATGTTCCTTTGTGAGGAATACGTTGTCTCAAGCAGACAAGCACTTTTGAGAAAGGAGGGTGAGAAGCAGCATTGGTTTTGAGAAAGTAGGGGAGGAAAGCAGTGGTGTGACGGGGCTTCTTCGCATTCTCTGTGAAAAGAAGCTAGATTTCTTAGCGAAAACATCTGGGGCCTCTAAGCATGATCGCAAGGTGGATGTAAGCACTAGATGTGCTGAACCATATAACATGACCTTACACTTTTATGAATTATTTAATTTTTGTGCTTTTTCTTATTACTTTTGCTAACCTTTTTTGTGTTTTGTTAATAGCTATTTAAATTATAATTTTTGTCTATCTGCTGCCCTCCAAATGATGCCATAAATTCTATAGACTTCTCCACAAGTGTTCACATTGTCTATCTCGATCTCTATCCCATCTGTTGGAGCTCAAAGAAACAAAAGACCATAGCTTGATTCTCCGTTGAAGCCAAATACCAATCAGTAATTGTCACTCATGCTGAAACCAGTTGGATTTCTTGCTCCCACCAGAGCTTAACATTCAAATTCTGCACTCTCCGGTGATCTATTGTGAGTTGTCACAACATTGTCGCCACTCAAGTATGCTCTATTCTAATCTTTCTCTTCTGAATGAAGCATATTGCCATTGACTTTCACTTCATACATGATTGTTTTCCAAAGTGGTGTTCTTTGTGGTGAGCATGTCTTCTCCAACAATCAACTTGCTGATGCCTTTTCAAACTACTCCCACATTCCCAGTTGCCTTCTTTAGGAAAATACTGGACTCTCCTCCCGAAGTCCCATCTTGAAGAGGCATAACAGAGATAATTCACTTCACTTTACTAGTACTACAGCATTAATTCCAGTTCCGGATGGTTAGCAAGCACGAGATCATGCTTAGTTAACCAGTATTGATGATAACATTCACAAGATCATGTGTACCGGGTATGAGGTCTGGCAGAGAGGAAGACTCCAGATGTTTGAATTATTGTCTTTTGCTTTTTATTTCGTTTAGGAAGGTTATTATTGAGATAATTCACCTTCCTTTTAATTGCTTATGTTAACAGTGAGCCAAGCCAAATAAATGCTCAATCATCCTACTCAACACAAGCATGGTTCCTAGTCCAACAAACCAATAGATGTCTGCCGTATAATTTATTACCATGAACCTCCAGGGGGCCAAACTATCCCTTTAAATACTTATAAATGCGACGGAAAAACGTATGATTTTTAATATCAACATCATTTCTACAGGAGATGGCGATATTACCTTTTCTATTGGAATAGAGAGGAGGTCCCCCCATTCTCTGCACGAAAAACTCGTATTGATTTCGTATGGCATCCTCCTTCCTCGACCTCGCGAAGATCGATCGAAACCACTCCTCCTCATCATTATAAACCCTAATTAACTCCGATCAACACAAAAAGATGGCCAGAAATAATGTCAACTTTGCGGAACCAAACTATACCTATTGTAGAAATTGGTGGAGAGATCGACAAAGGGCTCGATGCTACCGCCGAGCACATTGAAGATGTTAGTCTCGTCGATGGCGAAGGCGTCGCCCGCGGCCACTCCGCTCCACTCCGACGCTTTCTGCTGCAACGACTGCATTTCTCTGGCGGCGGCGGCAGCGGCAGAGGCGAAGAGCACTGCGAGTCGACGGAAGAGCACAAGCCCTCAATTTATCTGAGCACGCGCATGTATGCCTTCAGTCCCGTGCCTTTTACGCGCTTCCACTTCCCAGCGACTAGCGAGGGATACGTAGGCCCTGTTTGATGCTTCACGCGGGTTCAGGCGGGACTAAGAAGATTTAATAAAATTAATTAATTAAATAATTTAAATTTATCTCATAAATTTAAATTTATTTTAGAAATATGAAACGATTTTAAGATCATGAAGTTAAAATTATAGAAAAAGAGATTTCAGACTCGCGATAGCTTCTTTTTTTTCTCAAATTTTTAGAAAAATATATTTTAGAATAAATTTGATATTTTTTTAAAGCTAAAATTAAGGGATAATTAAATCTGATAAATTTAAATTTTAAAGAATAATAACAAATCATCTTTTGACTCATAACCACATCCCTTAAATATCTCAAATTTTGATATATATTCTCGTGAGAATTTTAAATTAATAATATTCAAATAAATTATAAAATTTTAAATAAATATTTTTTATTTACTTTTATTATAAAATTTATGTATTTTTATTATTTTTGAGATTTTTATTGTGAGATGAAGTCGTTTCTAAATTAATATTTATCCAAACAAAAATAAATTAAGGGGGCGTTTGGTTCAGTGTTATTTCAATGTCAATGTTATTTAAATGTCATGTTATCTAAATGTCATTGTTATTCATCAATGGACATTTGTTTGGTTCAATGTTATGATATTAGAAAATATCAATGCTATCCAAATAATTTTTGTTTAGTTGGAAGTTATTGACATTATAATGACAAATTGACGGTGTTATCTTGAGATATCGCTCGATTTGGGGTGACATCTAGATGTCAGCATGTAGTGATATTTTTGTAATTAATTATAATATTATTTAAAGATGTCATTAAACCAAACAATTACTTTTTAAAGATAACATAACATAACATTGAGATAACACTGAACCAAACGCCCCCTAAAGTAGATTCAAAACTAGTTTCAAGCCACTTTTCATCCAAACAAAATTTAAGTTTGAAACTGCATCATTTATCTGAAACTGCTTCAAAGTTTGAATCTGATTCTATTTATTTTGAATCTGAATCCGCTGTCAAACAGGCCCGTAGGGTTTATATAAGTAGGTTCTACAAAGTTAATAAAAAAACTTATACGCCCATTCAAAAAAATTTATATGAACACATTGCTAACGCCACCAAAAATGAATTACAAAATCTTATACTTTTAATGTGATTAGTTCCATTATTCACCCTCAACCCCTTATTGTCGAAGCTCATATTATTCAAGAAATTTGTGATAATATTGTCAAACCTAAAGTTAACTCAGTAAATTACTGTCCTCGAACTGCAAATACTGTTGCTCATCAATTTGCTTCTCATGTTATCAATTTAGCTCGTGATGTAATGTGGAATGATTCTTTTTATTTTTTATGTATCAATGTATCTATAATGATCTTTCTATTCGGAGAAATTTTATTAAATGAATTTTTTTTTTGATAAACAAAAGGATTATATGAATGAGTGAGATGACCAACAATTATGTCATCTATAAGTTTATGGTCAGATATCTTTATGATGCCTTCATTTCATCTTTCTCAATTATGAAAGACCACTTTTATGATAGAAATATCGTTATTCAACAAATTAAATAATTTATTAACTTGATTAGTAGGAAGGAACTTGCATGCATTTAAATGCTAGTCTATTATGCAAAATCTAAAGATTAAAATTAGTAAACCATAAAAATAATATATTTAAAATTAAATTTCAGGTCAAATATAAGAATAAAATAAAAAAATCAAAATTTTAAAAATATATAATATAGTAATAATAAGTTTATAAGCTTAAAAAAATTACATGATAAAATTATTCTAAATTTTACCATTAGATTGTAACTGCTTAAAAATAAAATTCAACTACTTACAAAAATTTTACCGTCATCATCAAAATATTAAACATCACTTATTAATCACAGGGAAATTACATATATGATATATGAAATTATCATATTTATTTATTAGATATTCAAAACTTAAATATCATTCTAAAAATACTCTAGACACATTAATATTACCTGTTCTATATTATAGTATCTATTCATCACCCGTTATCAACCTAATTATGATTCTTTATATAAATCTTTTGAAAATAAATATTAGATGTTGAGTATTATTCAATAATTAAAAATATTAATAATATTATATATTAATATTATATATCAAATTATTAAAGTGATATTACTAATGTCTTTGTATTATTATATAATATTTAATATTTACTTTTTATTTATAAAATATTTATATGAATAAATCATAGTTAATAGGTAAGTTGAATAAATCATATTTAATATTTACTTAATATGTCTTTGTATTATTATAATAATTAAATTGAATTAGAAAATAAGTGATGAAGAAATGCTACAGTAGGTTTTTTTTAATTGTAGAAAACAAAATTACAGATAAAGTATTAAAAGACTAACTCATTAGACTCAATACATATAATAGCTTCCTCTCTTGTCATATTTGTGATGAACTTTTGGGAAATTCTCCAACCAAATTATCTGGGATGTTATATGAAGAGCATAACGGGCTAGGTTGTGTGCTACTTTGTTGCCGTCTCGACCAATATGAGAAATTTTATACTGATCAAAAGCTTTCATTCGTTCCTTTAGCATTTTCATTCTGGGGCTGAAAATAGACTTATCCACATCTGTATCCTGAAATATCTTGATAGCTTCCATAGAATTACCTTCAATCCAGACATGTTAAATAAAATGAGTAATATTAATTTATAATAGATTTGGAGTTATATTTTATATTTTTAATATTTTATAAATAAATACTATAATTATATATATTATATATGTGAATTGCCACAAAAAACAATCATTTACTGAATCTCAAAATGAATGATTCTTCCATTGTCTATTATTCTTCAAAGTCTGTCATTCATGATTTAAGTATTTTTTCTATAATCAAAGAAATTTGTTGCTTATGCAAAAAAAAAAAAAAAAAAATTCTGCTAACGTGGGAATTGTAAAATGGCCATGCTAAATATTTTTGATCTAATTTTTGGATCAACACAAATTAATTTAAATTTTTTAAATTGAATCATGCGCCAGAGATATTGGCTCAAAGTTCATTTCAAGTCAATTTTAAATTAACTTTAATTTGCTCGAAATATAATTCAGTTTAACTCAAAATTATATATATATATATATATATAATAAATATTTTTAATATAATGTATATATATATATACATACAATATTATTTAAGCCTGACGAGCGGACCAAGATAGTACTATTTTAAAAAATAATAATAATAATAGTAAATAAATTTTTTTAATTATTATACATAAATTTTAATATAAAAAATATTATTTTACTTTACTTATTAAATAATTTTTAATAAAAATATCAATTTTATTTTTAGTAATTTAGTATTTTGATATAGTATGTGAAATAAAGTTGATATTTTTATTAAAAATTATTAAGTATGTGAAATAAAATAATATTTTTTATATTAAAATTTATATAAAAATGATTAAATATATTTATTTATTATTATTATTATTAAAATTAATATCAATTTGATATTTTGATATAGAAATTTTTAATTTTGGATTAACTGCAACTCATTCTAAATTGATATGGGGTGACAGCCCTAGGCTAGCATAGCAGTGGGACCACCACCTCATTCTATGGGACCACCACCCTTTTTTTTCTTTCTGTTAAATACCACCACCGGACCCACTGGTCCACACCCCCAAACTTGAACTTCAAATAAAGCAGAAATAAATATAAAAACAAATAAATTAATTAATTAATAAAGCAAAAGTAGCGTTGGACCACCACCCCATACGCTGGTCCCACACCATACTTGGTGGTGGTCCCACCATCTTTCCATGCACTATGCCGGTCGGACCTTACTGGGTCTGTTTAGTAACGACTCAAAAAAATAATTTATTTTAGTTAGATCATACTTTTAAATTTATTTTAAAAAATTTAAATTTTATTTTATATCTTATTTTATATAAATTTTGATATTAAATAATTATTTTATTTCACATTTAATATAATTTTTAATAGAATTAATTCATTTTATTTCATATTATATATATATTTTTTTTAAAAAAATTTATAAAAAAAATTTAAATTATTTTTTTTTTCAACTAAACCTTTACTTTTGTTGATTTATTTTATCATATATAATTAAATAAACCATAATCACAATAATAATAATAATAATAATAATAATACTAAACCACACTATTTTAGCTTTAAATCCTAAGTCAGCTATCAAAAATAATATCAAAAGAAAAAATTCTAACCCAATAATTTCAAGAAAGATGCTTCTTTACAAATAATTTCCAATCTAATAAAAATTTCTATACAATAATAATGTTGCATAAATAAAAAATAAATTTATCTTACTAATTGCCCTTAAATTTTAATACAATAAATTACATCTGGTTTAATTGGGCTCTCTCATATTATTATTAGATCACTAAGTTTAATTCTCACTTTTTTTGCCTAATACTTTTAGATAAAAACCCTTAATTTTAAAAATAAAATTTTAAAATACTTAATAAAATTAGAATGCCCTCACCGTTGAGCTGCCTAGTCATTCGTTGTGCTCATGGTAGCCCAAAGTTAACCGTCCATTCACGGTAGCCACATGAAAGTGACAACCGTTTGTTATCTGATCGTGGGCAGTCGTCTCACTTCCAGTGTTGTCCTACTTCCGTGCTCAGCTAATGTGATGTGTAGTTATATATTGTAGCCTGCTCTCGGCTATCATTGCACGGCTGTGCACAACCATTCGATCGCAGGCTTGCCCAATTTCATGCAGCCGACAATCAAACAAAGAGAGAGAAGGGGAAAAAGGTAAGAAACAAAATTTGATTAGAGGTAAAATTATAAAATATTTTATTTTTAAAGGTAAATAGCATCTGGGTCCTTCTAATTTGCTCGTATGGGTAAATAGGTCCCTCGAATATTTAAATGTAACAAACTGGTCCTCCAGTTTGATGAAATATGCATATAGGTCCTTGAACCGTAACAGACATTAGAAATCACCCCCTCTCTCCTCCCGATCGTCATGCACGAGCGACGCCGCCGGACCTCAGTGGCTGTGCGGCGTGTGCGACCCACAGAGGGCCGCCACTGAGGTCCGGCATGTGCGACCCACCGACGGTCGCGCGGCAGCCGGTCGGTCTTGCCGG
>JAEMOT010002902.1:170728-211531 GCA_019297695.1 Apostasia ramifera
CGACAGCGCGGGCGCAGCGGGCGATCGGTCAGTCGCACACACCGCTCGGCCGCTGCGTCGCCTGTGCGCGGGGATCGGGAGGAGAGAGAGAGGCGCCTCTCTTTCCTCCCGTGCATAGGCGAAGCTGGCGCAACCCGCCAGACCCACCGTCGGTGGGTGAGGGCCCGGTGGCGTCGCCAGTGCGCGGCAATCGGGAGGAGAGAAGGTGTGATTTCTAACGTGCATACTTACGTGCATATTTCATCAAACTGGAGGACCAATTTACTATATTTAAATGTTTGAGGGACCTATTTGCTCATATGAGTAAACTGGAGGGACCCATATGCTATTTATCCTATTTTTAATAGTTGTGTTAATTTGGGACCTAATTGTAATTTGGCATTCAACCTCAAATACTTAATTTAGGTAAGACAAAAAAGTTTCATCTAATTTGTAAGTCCCCCAGGAGGGCCTCACGCAATTTATCTTTAATAAATCAAAATAATTACATTAAATATGCCTAATATATTGCAACAATCAAATTTTAAAAGAAATATGTAGTGGAAATATAAGATAATATATATTACCATAAAAAAAAGAAATATAAGATAATACATCAAATGCAATAACTACTTTTTGACTTATTTTATATGTTATCAGTGTAATCTTCACATTCATATAAATGATTTATTTTTTTTAATAATAATTGCATTCACGCATTCAACGTAGATCTCGATTTCACGTGAGCTAAAAAAATAAAAGGATAATTACCTACATGTCACACCATTTAGTTTTATTTATGTTTTACCCATCCATTCTTAGTTAATTACGCTATGTATACTCAAAATATTATAAAATCTTACATACACACACTTGAGTTAAAACTTAATCAAAATCTATTTAAAAAAAAAATATTCTGTTAGTAAATCATTAAAATTATATTTTTACCTTTAATGGTATATATTTTTTCTTCCTCAATACCATATTAAAGTGTTAATTTATCCTAAAATCAATTCACGTCGCGGATATCTCCTTCTTTTGCTACCACCTAAACATTAAGGTTTTAGGATTTTCACTCAAAATATATTTAAATATCTTTAAAATAATAAGATGAACGGCTCAGATTTTTTGTAATCTAACTATAGTTAGGTTATTGAAAAATTATTATTACTCATTATAATAAAAATAAGTTAAAATATGTGTATTTAAGATTTTATAATATTTTGAGTATGCATAGCGTAATTAACTAAGAATGGATGGGTAAGACATAAATAAAATTAAATGGTGTGACATGTAGGTAATTATCCCAAAAATAAAATATATATTTCCAAAAAAATAAAATAAAATAAAACATATCTCTTGTTTCTTTACTATTTAAAATTTTTTTCAAACATGTTCTTATTTATCGGATTCCTTTAAATTTAATTATTAAATTATTATTTTAAAAATTAAAATAAATATTTAAATATTATAAATTATTATTATAAATTAGAATATAGAAAATAAGGAGAAATCAATGTTACATATTATAGTAATTAGAAAAGCTAAAGCTAAGTGTGTATTTTAAATTTTTAAAAAATATTAACTTAATATTCCAACATAACAAAATTAATCAAAAATGGCTCAAGTGGGCTTGAAATTTTTTGTTTTTATTAACCTATCTAGAGCAAAGGGTTTACCTAACCAGCTAGAATGAAATTATCTATTATTAAAAAAAATATCATTTAGTTTTGTCTTAATTTACTAAACAAGATGCTTGTATGAATACACGTAAAATAAAAAAGTAAGCATATTATTTATGAACATCTGCTTTAATATTATCTTGGTGTTAAATTCTGTTATCTAAAAAAAATAATTATTTAGTTTGAGAACATCTTTAGATAATTTTTTATAAAATTATAAAATTGTTGATTAAAATATGATATTTAAATATCATAATATTTACATAATATAACATAACACTAAGATAACATCAAACTAAATACTCTCTTATATGTGAAGATAATATTAAGGGGGCATTTGGTTTAATATTATCTTGATGTTATGTTATATTATTCAGAGAAAGCAATTGTTAGGTTTAATGATATCTATAAATAATATTTTATAAAATTATAAATTTATTAGTCAAAAGATGATATCTAAATGTCATGACATTTATATTACATAACATAACACCAAAATAATAACGAACGAAATGCCCCCTAAGTTAAAAAATAATAATTATTTTTGGTGAATATTTTATATTTTCTTTTTTTGAAGTGATATTTAATATTTTTCACTAAACGAATAAAGGGGATAATGCAAGTGGTCATGAAGGCCTCATTTGGATTGAGCATCTTTTTTAATAAAAAAATTATATTTTTATTTTTTATATTTAATAAAAAAATAATAATTTAATACTGAAAAGTACGTAAGATATAAAATAAAATAAATTAAATATTTATATTTGTATTAAATATGAAAAAATATTAATTTTTACAATTAAAATTTGTGTTAGACCAAAAAATAAATTTAAATCAAATAAAACTGAAATGATGTGGCCTAAAAAATTTGATGGCATTTTTGTTTTGATATCAAATGAAAGAGACATCTTTCGAGTTCAAAGAATCTGCTGAGCTAAACGCTTGCTGGCATCAAGTAAATTTAGGTGTTTTTGAAGACGTTTTCTTGAATTTTAAACAAGTCAACTTCATGTTAGAAATGAAATCAATTTTAAATGACAAAATGTTAAATGTTCATTGGTCGAGTTTCAAATTTTTAACTAGACAAAAATCTAGAGTAAAAAATATAAATTCACTTGTTTGCAAGAAGAAACTTATTAAAATTTTCTTTTAAAATATTCATATTTTATACACGAGCATCTTCCTCATTTCGCATTAAAATCCATTTGGCCTATACGACTTAAAATTGAAAATTGTCCACACTAAGTCGAGCAAAAATTCAGGTGATAAATCATAAACATAGAAATGACTGAATTATTAGAAGCCTAAATGGCCTTATAGATTCCTATGGCTTAATATGGTCTAGTAATTTCAAAAGTTTGTAACTCTCACTATGACACTAAAAAATTGAGTGGCCTCTTAGCAGCATGCACATAATAGAATAAAGAGATAATTACCTACATGTCACATCATTTACTTTATTTATATATTACTCATTCATTCTTAGTTAATTACGCTATGCACACTCAAAATATTATAAAATCTTATATATACACACTTGAGTTAAAACTCAGTCAAAATCTATTTGAAAAGAAATATTTCGTTAGTAAATCATTAAAATCATATTTTTTTCTTCCTCAATGCTACACTAAAGCGCTGATCTGTCCTAAAATTAATTTATATCGCGGATGTCTCATTTCCTTGCCACCACCTAAACATCAAGGTTTTAGAATTTTCACTCAAAATATATTTAAATATTCTTAAAATATTATGACGAACGGCTTAGATTTTTTGTAATCTAACTATAGTTAGGTTATTGAAAAATTATGATTATTCATTATAATGAAAACAAGTTAAAATGTGTGTGTGTAAAATTTTATAATGCTTTGAGTGTGTATAGTGTAATTAACTAAAAATGGATGGGTAATACATAAATAAAGCTAAATAGTGTGACATGTAGGTAATTATTCCTACAATAAATGACTGATTTGAGCGAGAATAGATTCAATATAAATAAATTCTAATAAAGAAATATTATCAAAATACTTATAAAAATTGTGAACATTACTTATTGGCTTAGATTATTGAGTTAAGGGTTATTCATATTTATGTATAAGTATTTCTTCGACATCATATGTAGAGATGACAATACATAACTTCAACTGCGAATCAAACTCAAATTTGATTTGAGAATTCTGAATACGAGTCACTAATTTTGAACTATCTACTCAATGGGTTGAATTTAAGTTGAACATAATCGGTTTAAGTTGAATTCAAATTAAACTATTTAGATTGGATTGGATTTGAGTTCGAATCGAATCCAATGAGCTAACTCATTTTAAGATTTTTTTTCTCATACATGTCAACTTGAAATGAAAAAAATATTAATTTTCAATTGAGTAGTGCAACACAGCTTACATAACTGACAAAAAAAAATTCTAATTAAAATTTTTTGGATTTTTTAAAACTTCATTTTCTCCAAAATTTATCTAAATTTATTATTTCAGCCTATAAACCCTATACGAACTCCCTGTCCTGACAGAGATGCCAGCGAGAGAGAGCACAGAAAGGGGATTTCAGATTTGAGAAAGCTTAAAGCAATTTTAATGGCGGCCGCCGAGAGCTTCGGATGCACCAAGGCGAAGACGCCGGAGATCAAGTTCACGAAGCTCTTCATAAATGGCCTCTTCGTCGACTCGGTCTCCGGTAATACTGTTTTCCGATCGACTTCGCCGTACTTGGATCCGGCGAATTAATACCGTTATTATTATTATCATTTTTATGGAGCGGTCGATGATTTAATTTCCGCAGGGAAGACGTTCGAGACGAGAGATCCCCGCTCCGGCGAAGTGGTGGCGGCGGTGGCCGAAGGCGACGGTGAAGACGTTGATCTGGCTGTGAAGGCGGCGAGGGAGGCCTTTGACCATGGAAAATGGCCTCGCATGTCCGGATTTGTATGTGATTCTCACTCTCTTCTTCTTTACTGTTGTAGATGTGGTGATTATTGGGTTGGGCCGAACCACGGCCCACAACGCATGCGCGGGCCACAGCCCACAGTACACGTGACTGGCAGGGGTTGGGCCCCCTCAACACCCAAACTTTAGCAACTGAACTCAATAATTTTTCAATAATGTTTAAATAATACTATTTTTAAATAAAAATTTTACCTTCATATATTACAGTTTTTCTCGATTATAAAAATTATAATAATAGTATATTTTAAACTTTAAATACTCAATATTCAGGCAAGCTCCTTCCTAATCAGAATAGGCCGCTCTAGTTTTTAATATTGGTATAAAGAATAGCTTCAAGCTTCTAGATCTTGTAAGAGCCACAAGCTTCAAGATTTTGTAGCCTTGTTTGGTGCGAGGACCTGTTTGGTACGAGGACCAAAACAGGACCAAAACAGAACCAAAATGGTACTAATTTAAAAAACAACAATAATAATAATATATAAATATTTTAAATTATTTTACACAAATTCAAATATAAAAAATATTATTTTATTTATATACTCAACAATTTAAAATAAAAATATCAAGTTTATTTCACATTCTAGATCAAAATATTCAAATCGAGTATTTTAATTTAAGATGTGAAACAAAGTTTATATTTTTATTAAAAATTATTGAGTATGTGAATTAAAATATTATTTTTTATATTAAAATTTGTATAGAATAATTAAAATAATTTATTTATTATTATTATTTTTTAAACTAGTACTATTTTGGTCTTGTTTTGGTCCTCACGCCAAATAGGGCCGTGTAAAACGAGGCCTCGTTTGGTTCATGACGTTTTTTTTAATTTAACACAAATTTTAACTATAAAAATTAACTTTATTTCACATCCAACACGAGTACAAATATTAGAATTAATTTTATTTCACATTTTATACACTTTTTAATATTAAAATAAATTTTTTTCAATTAAATATAAAAAATAAATATTTTTTTCTCTTGTTTAAAAAACAAACTCAAACCAAACGAGCCATGAAAAGTAAGAATGGGGATTAGAGGCGATAATTTAATATAAAAATCAAAACTTACCCCATACTCTTTTGTATTATGCTCGATTCAAAATTGGCTTAATTTCTTTTAAATCGAAGTTAACTCACTTAGAAAGTAATTAATTCAACTCATAATTGATTTGACATACACATAATCAATATATATTTATAATTTTGTAATAATTTTTTGTAATTTATTTATATTTATTTATTATAATGTTTTATATCAAATAAATAAAATTTGAAGCACACATATAAAATTTAATATTAAATTTATAATACTATATTCTAATATATTTACATGTATAATGGTTTATAATCAAGTTAAATTTAACTTAAAAGCTGATTTGAAACAAAAATTAATTAGCTCTAATTTTGCTCAAAATTAGAAATTTTTATTTAAATTGAACTCAACTCATTATAAACTGACTCCAAGGCCTCGTTTATTTCAAAGTTTTTTTTAGTTTAATAAAAATTTCAACTGTAAAAATTAACTTTTTTACATATTAAACATAAATACAAATCTTAGAATCAACTTTATTTCACATATTATGCACTTTCTAATATTAAAATAAAGTTTTTTGATATTAAATTTTAAAAATAAATTTTTTTTGTCTAAAAAAAACTTGAACCAAATGAATGCAACAAGTTTTAGTATTTTTAACGTTTTTTTCTAAATTTTCAGATGTTTATTTGGTTATATAATAGAATTATTTTTCATAAAAACTATATAAATAATTATAATATAATCAAATATGAAAAATGAATTGTAGAAAACTATAAAAATTTCTACGGCCTACAGATTAAGCTGCAAAAATTATTTTTATAACTTGTAATTTAAATAAATAGTAATCGAAAGATCTCGGTTCTCTTAATTTAAATAAATATTTTTTCTCAAACATGTAAAAATATATGAGACACATTTGGATTAATGGGTAAGCCAATTTTAATATAATATTAGGTAGTTGTTTCTACTTTTTGGACTATTAATTGTGTGATGTATATTGTATTAATTATTTTTCTTAATTAACATTTATAATTATATTATGAAAAGTATAACATATTATCATTGTTAAAATTTAAAACGCAATGGTTCTAATAAATAATTGTCAAGTCAGATTGGGTCAAAATAATCATTTATTAGACAAGTCAATTGAGATCTCAATGATTGAATTATTTAATAAATGATCATGTCGAGTCGAAAATAAACGAGTTGTGTACACAAAAAATGAATGATTCAAACCAAACTCATTAACCCGACTTTCCTCCCTTTCTCTATGGCAATTGGGATGAAAGTTTACTAGACCAATAAATAATTTGATATTTTAAAGTATAAAAGGAAAATCCTTTTTATTATATATATTTTTTGTGTTGTCTTTTTTGCTTTTCATCTTTTTATTTATATGGCAAAATTAAATAACTCAATTCTCGTTATTGGAGTTTCTATTAGCCTACAATTTATATATCCATACCATTTAAGACGTCTTTCTAAGTTTATTCTTAATTGAAGTTAATCTAATCTTTTTATGGATGTGCTGATCATTTCTTATCTTAGTATTTCGTATATACACACTCATCCACTTTAATATCCTTATTTTTGTGCTACTTGTTTTATTTATAAATTTTTATTTTATTAGGCAACACTCACAATATATATAGATAAAATATATCCAAGTCCTTGAGGATAGAGTATAATATTACGTAGATTTATGTTGAAAAATTTTTAATATCTGGATCTATGATTCATATTAATTATATTAATAAGATCATTTTATTTTATATTTTAGTAAATTACTATTTTAAACATCTTTCTCCTACCCTCCACTCTCTCCCTTCTCACCTTTATCTTGCGAAAATAGAGCGGTCGCCCCCTTCTCCCTCCCCGCCCCCCCTCTTTTGCTCCTGCATGGAGTGGGCCGCCCACCCCTCTCCTCTCTCTTTCTCTCCCTCTCTCTCCCGCAACGGAGCAAGCAAAAGAGGGTGGGCTGCCCCCTCATTTGTGAGCAGGTCACTATCTTTCTCTTTCCTTTCTCATTCTCTCTCTCCTCTTTTTGTCCCCTTCTTCTTCTAAGTATAACAGTAATTTTATATTTTAAATTCTTTAAAATGTAATTTTTAATATTTTTAATATATTTATTAAGGCATACTTTAAATGGACATGAGCGAACTATTTAACATAACTTCAAGGATCTAGATGTATGAGAATGTTAATCTATTTTAGAGATTCAGATGTTAAAACTTTAAAACCATAAACTTATATAACATTATGCTTTAATATTATATATGCATAATTTTTTTTGCAGATAATTACATGACACTTTAATATTTATGACATTGGCCCTGTTTTTAAATAGTAAATTGCATTCGTGTCCTTGTAGTCCCAAAAGCATTGCAAATTAGTTCATTTTTTTGAAAAATTTAAATTTTAGTCTCTTATGCTGTAAAAGCACCATAATTTTGATTTCTTTTTCAGAATCTTGTCTTTTCTGCTAGCCTGTTTTGATTAAAAACATGATATTTGATTATTTTTTGACTAATTTAAATAATTTGTATATTTTAAAGGACTATTATACTTTTCTATCCTCGCCCTTATTTAAAATTTTAATACTCTAAAATTTAAGCTCTTTTATCTCTTACTTTTTATTGGTCCACTTGCACATCCACGAGGGGGGTGAATTGAGTGTAATTAAAATTTTAAATTTTAATTACTATTAATTAAAAATTTTAAGTACTTTTAAAACTACTTACTATTATGAAACTTTTATTATTATTATTAATTTTTGAGCGAAGGCGTTTAAGTTTTTGTAGTAAGAGCAATTGAGCAATTTTAAAATAGAACCCGCAAAAGAATAAGCAACAAAAATATGTATATATATAAGTTTATGTATAGATAATATATATATACTTATACTTAGTATAAATATAAATATATATAGAAATTTAATTTATTAATATATAAGATGTGAAGTGTGTGAATATAAGTGTTTTTCTTTTTAAATAATAATAATATATTATATGTGTATATATACATAAATATATATAAATATAAGTATATATGTAGACGATATATATATTTGTGCACACAAAAAAAGTTGTTAATAAAACGTCAAGTAAAAAAATTGTAAAAAAATAAAAAATAGTATATAAAAAAATACAATAAGTAAATAATAGTAAAACAAAAAAAATGTGTAGAATGTAAAAGTTAGTATTGCAGTAAGTAAATGTTAGTAAATTAGATGCAGTAAGTAAAATTATAGAATATAAATTTAGTGATTAACTTAACTATATTGGAATGGACAAATCAGTAAATTTCTGATCGTCGGGCTTTTTCTATTAGATGAATTCAATTCATTCGATATACTAATCCGAACCATTTCGCTGATATAGTTAAGTTATAATTAAATTTTATATAATGTATATAATTTAATTATAATAAAATAAACAAATTAAAGTATTTCTGATTGTCGGGCGTTTTCTGTTAAGTGAATCAAATTTACCTAATGTACTAATCTGATTTCGTTCTACTGCTATAATTAAGTTATGTTGGATTCTTGGTTAAGCTAATTAAGTTTGGGGGATAACTAAGCCGAAACTTTAATTAACCAACCTACCAACTTTAAATATCTCACAAAGTTTGGATAATTTAAACTATTAAGTATTTTGAATTAGCTTAGTTTATTATGTCCAAAATCTGATCACTGAAATTTTACTTTGAGGTTTGAAATAAAATAATTATCAAGTATACTAGCCTCTAAATGATATAAAAAAAATGATACAAAAAAATAGCACAAGATGTATAGTGGTTCAGCTATTCCCTTGCCTAGTTCACTTCCCTTTGTTCCTCATTCAGAGTTCCACTATTCTAAGTTTCTTATGGCCAAGCTCAAATCCTAGTATAAGGAGGAAACCCATGTTTTTTCAGTCGAAAGACACAAACTAATCTCTCGATCATTTTCACTGGGGGAAGAAACAACCTCATCTCTCCTTTTACCTAGGGATAAGTAAGAAAAATACTTTTTTGCTCAAGAAGACTCAAAAATAAAATAGAAATAAGAATCCGAATGACTTTTATGGGTCATACAAGAAATAAATTAATAACTTAATTTAAAATTTTACACAAACTCTATATGCAAGGAAGATAACATAATTTTTTGGAGAAAAACTTAGTATTATTTTTCTTAATATTCTGTGAAATGTAAGGATCAAGAGAAGATAAAGAGAGATAAAACTCGATGAAATATTCAATATGATATAAAATCGGGTAAACAGAAACATCAAAAAAAATTCTTGAAAATAATACACAGTAAAAGCACCTAAAAAGTTTTTTATAAGTGTAGTTTTATCTAATTAATTTACTATAAAAAATTTAAATTTTTTGAATTTTATACGATTTATAAAAATTTAAAAATAGAGAAACAAATGTAAAATTGTAGAGAAAAATTCGTTCACCAAAAAATTTCAAAAAAAAATTTCAGATAAAATAGTCTCCCAAAAAGGTGTAGTGAAAATTTAAATTATTTGGAGCTCAAATGAGTAGTACAAAAATCTGTAAATCTTTAAGAAAAATAGATTTAGACAGAAAATAGAAAATATCTGAATAAAAATATCTCCGAAGATCAAGAATTTCTTAGAATCAACTCCCAATGTTGTGAATAGAAACTTTGATCTTTGGGAGAGAATTTTTTAGCTGAAAAATGAAAGAGCTTGGAGTTTTTGTTAGCCAAAGAGAGATATTAGCCCAAAAATCTCTCCTTATTTATAGATGAAGTGAGGGGTAAATTAGTAATTTAAGTATTACAACTTTATTATAAATTAATTGGGGAGAAAACTAGCCACTTGATATATTTTATGGCTGATTTTAAGGAGCAAAATAAGAAATTGAGAATTAAATAATATTAGTGGAATTCAAAATATCGAGTTTTGAACGAGTTGAAAACATTCAAAATTGATTAAAAATAAATTTCATAAAATTCAATTAATTTATTTTCATAAATAATTTTTTAATTCTATTTATTTATTTATTATTATTATTAGTATATATATATTTTGGAAATAAATTTCATCATTTCAAGTTGAAGCAATACGTTAAAGAATAAAATTATTAGTCAAGTTAAATTCAATAAAAAGTTTTAAATCTTTAAAGATCAAAGAAAACGCTTCATCAAAAAATGTACTCGTGTAATTTAAAATTTTTCGAAAATCTCAATTTATCCAAAAAAATAAATAAAAATAAAAATTATATAAAAATCAGAAAAATTACGAACTAAATTTAATTATGTTTATTTTAATTTTCTTCAGATAAATGAGTTATAAATTTCTTGCACTTATATGATGGTCTAAAATTTTAGAACGAGTGCATCTTTGAAGTTGACTTTTTGACTTGATGTTGCTTTTCTTAGCAATGTTTATCAACTTTATTTCTCTTTATTCTTGGCTCGATTTCATCAATCTTGAGTCAAAATTATCTCGACGATCAATTTTCTTTGAACCTTAAAAACTTAACTATAATATGTAGTAATAATTAGACAATTAATCTAGTATATTATTATTAACATGTTTATTATCATTAAAAGCGATAAAGATTCAACAATAAAGTGCCTACGTTCTTTATCGCTTGCCAACTCTCCTAAAAACAATTGCTGATAGGAAGGGTGCGACTAAATCGCTTATTACACATAGCACACTAGCGTCATAAGTTGATCTTGAAGTCTTTCAACAGTCATGTATTATTTGTCGGGCAGAGCATTGGGCGTGAGCGTGTGACTTGGCCCACCTGGCCTCCACCACCGTGACTCGGCTTAAACTGGCCTACACGCCACACTCACCCCAACAATCCCTCCTTAGGGCGCTGCCCGCGGGGATCGAACTTGTGCCTGCTCTGATACCAAGTGCCTAGGATCTTTAGCGCTTGCCAATTTTCCTAAAAACGATTGCTGATAAGAAGTGTGCAGCTAAATCTCTTATTACATATAGCACACTAGCGCTATGGGTTGATCCCGACGGTCTTTCAACAACCACATATTGCTCGTCTGGCAGAGCGCTGGGCGTGAGTGTGTGACTCGGCCCACCTGGCCTCAACTACCATGACTTGGCCCACATGGCGTTCGCCACACCCGTGACTTAGCTCACCTGGCCTCAGCTACCATGACTCGGCCCAAACTAGCCTATAAGCCACACTCACCCCAACACTTTCTTCGCTATAAAAATTTAAAATCTCAAAACATAAATGTGAATATTTCAAAATTATATTTTAAAAAACTAAAGAATTAATAATTAAGAATAATTTTACAATATAATGGTAAAAATTATCAATTTTGTCTTAATTTAGACAAAACGATAATGCTTTTACAACTTCAGGACTTGAATCGAGGCTTTTAAATGTTTGAACTAATTTGTAATGCCCTTTCAACCTCAAAGATCTAGATGCACATCAAAATTTTTTAAATAATACTTCCTACACACAAAAAAATATGTATGGCATAATTTATGTTTTAGTTTTGACAATTTTTACATATTGTACCATGATTTTTAATTTTTGACTTAAAGGCTTTATTTGACAACTGGCTAAAAAAAATAGTTTATTTTATTCATAACCAAAATCTTAAATTTATTTAAAAAAAAAATTTAAAAATTATTTTATATCCCATCCTACATAAATTTTAACATTAAATAATCACTTTATTTTACATCCAACATAATTTTTAATATAACTAATCCACTTTATTTTACATCATATACATTTTTTTAAAATTTTTTGTAAAAATTTTCTAAACAATTTTTTTTTTCCTTCAACCAAATAGAGCTAAAATTTTAAATTTTAAAAACTTTTATCCTAAATACGTGAGGCTCGGTCAATACGAAACTTAAATCAGAGTAATGAAACTAATTTGTTTCGACGAAACTTCAAACCATGATCAATTGTACTTAGAAACTAATTCATTTCGATGAAACTTCAAACCATGATCAATTGTACTTAGAAACAAAAATCATGCATGTCAGTTTCACTTTGTTTTAGGAGAGGGGGAGGATAATAATGAAGCTAGCCGACTTGGTTGAAGAACACGTGGAAGAGCTGGCAATGCTGGACAGTCTGGATGCCGGAAAATTGCTGCACACCGGCAGGGATGTTGACATCCCCATGACGGTGAACTTAATCAGGTACTTTGCTGGAGCTGCGGACAAGATTCACGGCGAGACACTCAAGCTTTCCGGCGAGTTTCAGGGATACACTCTTAAGGAGCCCGCTGGGGTCGTTGGCCACATCATACCCTGGAACTTCCCGACCTTTATGTTCTTCTTCAAGGTTGCTCCGGCCTTGGCCGTCGGCTGCACCATGGTCGTGAAGCCCGCCGAGCAGACGCCGCTTTCTGCCCTTTACTGCGCTCACTTGGCCAAAGAGGTATTTATTTAATTTGACTGCTCTTTATTCAATTTTAGAATAAATTTCCATCAGGTCCTTAATGTTGAACCCTTATTTCATACAGGTCTACATATTTAAATTTCTTTCTAATGAGCGTTTGGATCTCTATTTTATGAGGTCCATGAATTTGACTTCATTTCTAACAAATCTCTATATAATGTTTTTCATGTGGGTCCTAGAGGTTAGACCTCTATTTCATGCAGATCCATAAATAGCTAAGACTTCATTTAATTGAGGGATTCAAGTGAAAAATATTGTATACTTTAAAGGATTCATTACAAAGAATTTCAAATTCGTGGACCAATGTGACGTAGATATCCCATATCGATGACCCTATTGTAATTTAACCTGTGTCATCTATTTAAAGTAAAAAAATATGAATAAAACAATTTAAATAATGATGATTAACTTTAATCTTATGTTGTAATTTATTTATTTCAGGCAGGTGTTCCTGATGGTGTGATCAATGTTGTCACTGGATTTGGCCCAACTGCCGGCGCTGCTGTTGCCTCTCACATGGATGTTGATGCTGTAATTTTCATCATCTTAATCTCATCAAGCATTAAATAAATTAGAGTAAATTTACACCCAGGTTCACGGTTTAAGTTTTAATATTATATAAGTTTATGATTTTAAAAAATTATCATCTGAGTTCCTGATTTTACAAAAATCATCAAATGAGTCCTTTTTTATTTTTTATTGTTAATTTTTTAAAAATTACTAAATTGCCCTTCTTCTTTCCTCTTTCTTTCCGTCCCACAAAATCCCGTTGTGGCTTCTCCACCAGTGGAGGTGGGAGCCGGTGGGTGGGAGGGAGAGGGGGGAGAGGAAGGGCAATATGGTAATTTTTTAAAAATAATAATAAATATAAAAAAGATTTATTTGATAATTTTGTAAAATCACGACAAAAATTAATAATAAAAAATTTAAAAATTTATTTGATGATTTTTATAAAATCAAGGGCTCAGGTAGTTTTTTGAAATCATAGACCTACATGATATTATGTCTTAAATTAAGGACTTGGGTGTAATTTATCCAACACATTATCATGATTGATTCTTAATTCAATTTTTTTATTTATATTTATGATAAATATCATTAGGTCTCTGAGATTATAAGATAATATTAAGTAGGTTCATGATTTTAAAAAATCCTTTAATAAGTCCCGAAATCAATTTCAATTGAATCTTTGAGGTTGACATTGATACTTCAATCATATCCTTTTTAATAAATTTCATTAGTTTATTAATCATTGTTTAAACAAAGTTTATTTTTAAATTAAACATGTAAATGTAACATAATAAACATACCCTATTTTCTTCTCCTACTACCCATTCCAACTGCAATGCAATGGTGCAGCAGTAGCATTTTCACACATAGTAGCATCGCGAATACTATGCACAGACTATCGAGCCCACGTAACCCTGAGCGTGTGGCATCTCAGGTGCAGCAACTACCCTGCGCTGAGGAGTCGCACGCGGGCTCTGCATGTCCCTAGCCCGAGCTTGCAGACTCCGACACCATAGGGTTGCGTTGCGCGATGGTGGCGCCTTAGTAGAAGAGGGGAAGAAGGGAGAGGGAGATGGCGGGAAGGGTATAATAATAATTCATATTTTTTGTTAGTTTTTTAGTGAATAACTATGATTAAGGAATTTTGAAATTATAGATCTTTGTGCTATTACCTTATAATCTCAGAAACTTAGATGATATTTACCCTTAATACTTACTAATTTCATGTTAGAATTTTTCTTTGCTCTAGGTAAGTTTCACAGGATCCACAGAAGCAGGGAAGAAAGTAATGGAGGCAGCAGCAAGAAGCAATCTCAAAACAGTCTCCCTCGAATTGGGGGGGAAATCTCCATTGATCATCTTCAATGATGCAGATCTAGACATGGCTGCTCAGCTCGCTTGGCAAGCTGTCTTCTTTAACCAGGCAAATTATCTTTACTTTTGTGTGCTAAGATTTTGACCATTAGATTTACTGGCGGCTTCGAGTCGATTTCAAGCCTTTCGGGCTCAACTCGAAATTGAAAATTTAAAGTTTGAATCGAATATAATATTATGGATTCACTTTGAAGTTATACATCCATAAAAAAAAAAAAACTTGTATAAGGCAACATATATATGTACAAATGCAGATGTGTTTGTATATTTGATTTCAAGTTGATTTTTAGTTATAAACTAATCAACAACAATAAGAACCAAGTTTGTACCCCACTAGTTTAGGTCTGTTACATGAATTTTTTGTTTTCGTTACATTATATCAAATAACAACTCATAATTTAAGTTCATATACATAAGATTTTTTTTTATAGTTTATTGTCATGTCGTTTTTAATCTATCCCTTCTTATTTTCATATGAGCAAGACTTAATAACTTAATTCTCCTTTCTAGAGTTTTTATCGACTATAATTTATATGTTCAAACAATGAGTTAACTCTCCTCTAGCTTACTCTCAATTAAGAGTACTTCAACTTTCTTATGGATATACATATTACTCATTATGTGCTTTTATGTATACATACTTATCCACTTTAGTACTTTCATTTTTACGATACTTATTTTATTCATATGTTTTTATTTTTTAAGTTAGCATTCAGCACCATATAATATTATTGATTTTACTATTTTTTTATGAAATTTATTTTTAAATTTGAGTAAAATATTTCAATCACATAATACATTAGATGCATTCCCCTACATTATCTATCTTTTTGAATTTTGCTAATAATATTATTATCTATTTTATCATTATTTTATATGATTGATTTAAAGTATCTAAATCGTTCATTCTTCCTAATAACCTGATTACCAGCTATCACCTCTTTAATACAAGTTTTTTTTATATTAACTAAATTTATACTTCATATATTCAATTTCACATTTATTAAGATGAAAACTTTTTAGACTCTAAGATTTTTATTCATAACTTAAGTTTCACCTTAGCCTCATCTCTATTCTTATTAATAAGAGAAATATCATCTGTAAAATGCATATATCAAGACACTTTTTCTTAAATGCGTCAAATCGAGGCCTCCAATAATTGTTAAGCAAGATTGAGTTTAAAATATAATTATTCATTCTGTATTCTACAATAATGAACATAGTTGATACTTTTGTGTATATATTTTATAACTTTTTTACATGACCAATTGCAGTTTAAGGATCTGATTCAATAAGTTATTCTATGGGTTAATGATCTAATTTATTCAAATAATTCATAAGATTAGACCCAAAAATAGTTTTGGTGCTACTTTTGGGGTTGCATGCCTTTTCTATATTTATGTTAAGGCCCTGTTTGACGCGAGGACTAAAACCAGGATCAAAATGGTACTAGTTTAAATAATAATAATAATAATAATAAATATTTTTTTTAATTATTCTACACAAATTTTAATATAAAAAATATTATTTTACTTCACATATTCAATAATTTTTAATAAAAATATTAATTTTATTTCACATCCTAGATCAAAATACTCGATTCAAATATTTTGGTGTAGGATGTGAAATAAAGTTGATATTTTTATTAAAAATTATTGAGTATATGAAGTAAAATAATATTTTTTTATATTAGAATTTATGTAGAACGATAAAAAAATTTTATTTATTATTATTATTGTTGTTTTTCAAACTAGTACTATTTTGGTCCTCGCGCCAAACAGGTCAAGAGAGCATTGAGTTTTATATTATATTGATGTTTTGTTACGTAAGTTATAGAAAATTATTATTTTGTTTGGCAACTTGTTTAGATAGTCTTATAAATATTATAGAATTATTACTGAAAATATGACATCTAGATAATATAACATAAAATCAAGATAACATAAGGGGGCGTTTAGTTCAATGTTATTCAGAGAAAGTAATTGTTTGGTTCAATGACATTTATAAATAGGGATAATTACCTACATGCCACACCATTTCGCTTTATTTATGCGTTACCCATCCATTCTTAGTTAATTACGCTATACACACTCAAAATATTATAAAATCTTACATACATACACTTTCACTTGTTTTCATTATAATGAGCGATTATAATTTTTCAATAACCTAACTATAGTTAGGTTACAAAAAATCTGAACCGTTCATCATATTATTTTAAGATATTTAAATATATTTTGAGTGAAAATCTTAAAACTTTGATGTTTAGGTTGTGGTAAGGGAAGGAAACATCCGTGACGTGAATTGATTTTAGGACAGATCAACGCTTTAGTGTGACATCGAGGAAGAAATAAAATATATACTATTAAGGATAAAAATGTAATTTTAATGATTTACTAACGAAATATTTTTTTTCAAATAGATTTTAACTAAATTTTAACTTAAGTGTGTGTATGTAAGATTTTATAATGCTTTGAGGCCTCGTTTGGTTGGAGCTATTTTTTTTGCCCAACACAAATTTCAACTATAAAAATTAACTTTATTTCACATTTAATGCAAATACGAATATTAGAATTTAAAGTATTTCACATTTTACACACTTTCTAATATTAAAATAAATTTCTCTCTCATTAAACTTAAAAAATAAAATATTTTTTTTCTCTTGTTCAAAAAAAAAGCTCGAACTAAACGAGGCCTGAGTGTGCATAGCGTAATTAACTAAGAATGAATGAGTAACGCATAAATAAAGTGAAATGGTGTGGCATGTAGGTAATTATCCCTTATAAATAATCTTCTATTAAATTATAAAATTATTAGTTAAAAGATGATATCTAGATGTCATGACATCTAGATCATATAACATAACAGTAAGATAACAACGAATCAAACGCCTCCTAAATCAAACCCCCCGTGAAAGAATAAGTATTTCATAATGAACTCATGCTGCATATAAGCGTCTACTTTGCTTGCTTACAGGGAGAAATTTGTGTGGCTGGGTCGCGTATTTATGTGCAAGAAAATATTTACCCAGAATTCATCAAGAAAGTGGCAGAGAATGCAAAAAGCTGGGTTGTTGGGGACCCTTTTGATCCCCAGGTTCATCAGGGCCCTCAGGTATATATTACTGTTTCTTTCACTCCCTCTCTCTCTCTCTCTAAATATATATATACATATTACATAAATTTAAATATAAAGTTATTTTGAGAACTTATTTAGGCGTTTCGTTCGTTCTTATCTTTATATTATGTCATGATATCTAGATGTCATCTTTTAATTAATAATTTTATAATCTTATATAAAATTATTTATAGATGTCATCAAGCCAAACAATTACTTTCTCTAGATAACATAACATAACGTCAAGATAACATTGAGCCAAATGCCCCCTCAGGCTAGTGAGCTGATTGTTTTCAAAAGTTTGAAGATAAATTATTTGGTAAAATGCATCTGGGACCAATGGTGAGAGCCCGTAGCATACGAGAGTTCAGTGCGTCATTTCTGAGGTTGATTCTTGCCTTTTTACAAGTTTTTTTTATGGAAAACATGAATTTTAAGTAAAATTGATGAAAAGTATATTCTTCTTGCTGTAGTTAAGCACGCTTATCTTGCAGGTTCTTAGTTTTTTGAATTTATATAACTTTGAAAGTTTTTTTTTTTATCATTGCACATCTATTTACTATTTTGTTTTCATTTATAGTCCCACATTGCTATATAACCTGTGATGTTTGGAAGTTACTTCCTCCTTTAATAAAAATAAATAGAATTCAAATAAAAATCATCTAAAGTGATTTTTGTTAGGGATTTTTTGGTTCAATGCTATTCTGATGTTATATTATGTTATTTAGATGTTATGATATCTAGATGTAATCTGTTAATTAATAATTTTATAATTTTTTAAAAGGCTATCTAAAGATGTTATCAGACCAAATAATTATTTTTTCTAGATAACATGACATAGCATCAAGATAATATTGAATCAAATGCTCTCTTAAATTAAAATTAATCAAAAATGATCCATGTGATTTAAGAAAATTGACTTCTATTAAATGACCATCATATTTCAAAATCTTTAAAATAAATTTTAGGGCAGATTATTGATAGAATTTTATAATTTACATATAATTACACTTTAGTTTATATCTTTTAAAAATTTTCATTTAAGTTCCTAAAATTTAAACTATAATAAAGTCCTAACAATAATTTGCTCTAAATGTTAAAATTTTCGTGCGTTAATTATTTGAAAATTTAGGTCGATAAAGAGCAGTTTGAGAAGGTTCTTAGATATATAGAGCATGGGAAGAATGAGGGAGCCACCCTTATTACAGGAGGAAAGCCTATAGGTGACAAAGGATACTTCATTGAGCCCACAATATTTGCAGATGTCAAGGTAAGAAAATTATACTCAACTCTTAAACTTCGCGTTAAGATGAATGTTTACTTATGATTAATCGATCCCATTCTTATTTAGGACGACATGTCGATAGCCAAAGATGAAATATTCGGTCCAGTCATGTCTCTCATGAAGTTTGAGTAAGTTTGTTTTGCATTTCAATTAGAAAACAACTACTCAAATTATTCGTGATGATATGAAATAAATTGAATCTCAGGACGATCGAAGAGGTGATTGAGAAGGCGAACAACACCAAGTACGGATTGGCTGCTGGAGTAGTAACCAAGGATATTGATATAGCAAACAGGGTTGCAAGATCGATTCGTGCCGGAACAATTTGGATGAACTGCTACCTGATTACTGATGCAGACTGCCCGTTCGGTGGGTACAAGATGAGTGGATTCGGGAAGGATTCAGGGCTACATTCCTTGGAGAAGTACCTCAGAGTGAAGTCAGTGATCACTCCTATTTATGGATCACCTTGGCTCTAAATGATGGGTTCCTTAAAATAATGATCACTGTTCAAATGAATTGCTACAGTACTATTTGAGCTCATCACTATTTTCTTTCCTTGCTTTGTATCACACAAAGAGAATTACATCAATGGCAGCTAAGGGTGTTGATATGGATCGAAGATCGAAAATTGAATCGATTTTAGATCGAATCGATCTAAATGAGCCGACTAACGAGCCAAAAGTTTGACTCGGTAATAATTTCGAGCCGATTTTGAGCCGGGCTTGGCTCGGCTTGGTCCAGCTCGAATTAAAATATATTTTATATTAGGAATAATTAACTACATGCCACATAATTTAGTTTTATTTATGACCCATTCATTCTTAGTTAATTACGCTATACACACTCAAAATATTATAAAATCTTACATACACACATTTTAACTTATTTTTATTATAATGAGTAATCATAATTTTTAATAACCTAACTATAATTAAATTATAAAAAATCTGAGTCGTTCATCATATTATTTTAAAGATATTTAAATATATTTTGAGTGAAAATCCTAAAACGTTAATGTTTAGGTGGCGACAAAGGAAGAAGACATCCGCGACGTGAATTGATTTTTGGACAAATCAGCGCTTTAGTGTGATATTGAGGAAGAGAAAAATATATATCATTAAGAGTAAAAATATAATTTTAATGATTTACTAACAGAATATTTTTTTTTCAAATAGATTTTGATTAAGTTTTAATTCAAATATATGTATGTAAGATTTTGTAATGTTTTGAGTATGCATAGTGTAATTAATTAAGAATGAATGAGTAAGGCATAAATAAAACTAAATTGTATGACATGTAGGTAATTATTTTTTTATATTATAATATATATTATAAACTAAGTCGATTTTGAGTCGGATCGAGTTGAGCTTACCCGACTCTAGATCGGCTAAAAAAAAAAAGAGATTTGATTCATTTTCGAGCCGGCTTGAAAATGAATCGAAATCGGCTCGAAGTCGAACCCAATTGAGCTCGAGTTGATTTCGAGTCGATTGAAATGTGATCAATCTGATTTATATTGGCTCAGCTCAAAATTGGATCGGTTACAGCCCTAAATTGGCAGCATTTGCGCCATAGAATATTATTTCACACTCGTGGATATCATCTTTGAGTTAATCCAATTAATGTTAAATTTATGTCAGAACGTAGTCATTTTAAGGTTGAGTACTTCATGAATAATTCTCATTGAAAATATTAATGTGTGTTTTGTCTAATATTATCTCAATGTTATGTTATATTATTTATATGTTAGTTTTTGAATAATAATTTTATATTTTTTATAATATAATTTATTCGTGAATCGTGATATCAAAACAAATAATTATGTTTTTCTAGATTAATGATATAACAATAAGAGAACTTTGAATCAAATTGCTTGCTAAATGAAACTATTAAAAAGTGATTGATGGAATGGATGGCTTTTTTTTTAAAAGAAAACTTGACCATCCCATTTAACATTAAGTTAAAATAAATGGCGTAGTTTTGAGTGATGTGAATCTAGTACGATATATCTTTTTGCAATAAAAATTTAAAAAGAGTGTCTATTGGCGTAGATAGATGGTCTAGTTGTTGGCTCCATTCGTTTGCCTCCCACTGTGAGGTCCACTAGCGATGCGTTGTGCATCGCTATTCACTCGTGAACACACTTGCTGCGTTTTGCGTAATCGAGCAAAGAAATTTCAAACTAGAAAGGAAGGTTTTTTATTTTATTTTTAAATATAAATTTTATTTTAAAATTTAAAATTAAATTATTTTAAAAAATTAATTAAAATATTAATGTGAATTTAGAGATATTTAAAATTATAGATTTCTATGATATTATTTCAATCTCAGGACCTAAGTGATATTTAAATTTTCTATAAATCCGTCAAAGCTTGAAACGAAAAATTTCTGGAATTCGGCCTTCCTTACTCCGAACAGTTGATCTCAGCCGTCCATCTTCGTCGCGCTGCTTTCGCCGGAGGCTCGTAAAACGGACGGTCCAGATCGCATCGAGGTGTTCCTCAGCGCAGAGATCTCACTAGTCTCCTCTCCTCCCATGCGTTTTTTAGAGGGTTCTAGAAAAAGCTTCGCTCTTCACCATTTCTATTAAACTTCTCCGCCTCTCGAAAGAGGTAGAATTGGAAGAAGAAGATCTTAAGTTTAGGCCCGACGGTATTCTTTGCAAAGGTGGAAAGATCCTATCAGGTTTGGTACCCGTATTGTAGCTTACAAATCATCTTCCTTTCACTCAGATCTATTTTTTTGCTGGAAGATCGTCTTGTGTCTGTTTTGGTTGCATCTTTATCGAGCTTTTGCATTGATTGTTTTGCGATCTTATTGAATTTTTTGATCATGTGCGATTAGATATTATTTGATAGAGAAAATAGGGGATCTCGATTGATAGAGAACATTTTGATCAGGGTTTTTAGTGGCAGATCAAGTTAGATAAGAAGAAGATGAGCGTGGTCGGTTTTGACATTGGCAACGAGAGCTGCATTGTGGCTGTTGCCCGGCAGCGGGGCATTGATGTGGTGCTTAATGATGAATCGAAGCGCGAGACGCCTGCCATTGTTTGCTTCGGGGAGAAGCAGCGGTTCATTGGGACTGCAGGAGCTGCTTCCTTAACTATGAATCCGAGGAACTCGGTCTCGCAGATTAAGCGCTTGATAGGCCGGAAGTTTTCTGATCCGGACTTGCAGCGCGATCTGAAGTCTTTTCCTTTCACCGTGACGGAAGGGCCTGATGGGTTTCCGCTCATTCATGTTAGGTATCTTGGTGAGCAGAAGGCCTTCACTCCTACGCAGGTTCTTGCTATGGTACTCTCGAATCTGAAGGGCATTGCCGAGAAGAATCTTAATACTGCAGTTGTCGATTGCTGCGTAGGAATTCCGGCGTACTTTACTGATATCCAGAGAAGAGCGGTGCTTGATGCGGCCACGATCGCAGGATTGCATCCTCTCCGTCTGTTACATGAGACAACGGCCACAGCTCTGGCTTATGGGATCTACAAGACTGATTTACCGGAAAATGATCAGCTTAATGTGGCTTTTGTTGATGTCGGCAATGCGTGCATGCAGGTCTGCATTGCTGGGTTCAGGAAGGGCCAGCTGAAGATACTTGCTCACGCTTATGACCGTTCTTTAGGAGGCAGAGATTTTGATGAAGTTCTATTTGAGCATTTTGCGGCGAAGTTCAAGGAAGGATATAAGATTGATGTCTATCAGAATGCTCGTGCCTGCATTAGGCTTCGTGCGGCATGTGAGAAGCTGAAGAAAATGCTGAGTGCAAACCCAGAAGCGCCCCTGAATATTGAATGCCTGATGGATGAGAAGGATGTGAGAGGCTTCATCAAAAGAGAGGAGTTTGAGCAGATTAGTGTTCCAATCTTGGAACGTGTCAAGGGGCCTCTAGAGAAGGCTCTTCTGGATGCCGGTCTGACAGTGGATAACATTCACTCTGTTGAGGTTGTTGGCTCTGGTTCCCGTGTGCCAGCTATCATTAAAATATTGACCGAGTTCTTTGGTAAGGAGCCCAGACGGACGATGAATGCTAGTGAATGTGTTGCTCGTGGTTGTGCCCTTCAGTGTGCTATTTTAAGCCCCACCTTTAAAGTTCGTGAGTTCCAGGTATTTTATCTTGGCTTCAGAGATTTGGACTGTTTGTTAGTTGTGAATAAAATTCTGTGTTTTAATTGCTTTGCAATCGTTTGCCTGTTGTTGTTCTGGTTTTTTGCCTTCTTTGTAGCTTGTTCAACAGATCTTGTATGTTCTTTAGTTATGAATAACAATTTGTGTTCTAATTGCTTTTCAATCGTTTGCTTGTTTTTGTCTTGGTTTTTTGTCTTCTTTGTAGCTTCTTTAACAGATGGTGTATGTTCTTACTTGTCTGTGATAGCATATGAATGATACTTCCCTTGTTTTCTGAATACTGTTCTTTATAAGTTAATGTTTTTTTTTTAATTTCATAAGTTAATGTTTTAAACATGTTCTAAAGTATCCCTTTATAAGCATTTATTGTTGTGAACACCAGTATCATATTCTGTATACTTCCACATATCAGTTTAGACACGTCAACTTTGGATTTAATCCTCCTTTTTTTCATTTTACAGTGGGTGTTATCTGTGGTTTCTATTAAATTGTTACACCGCTTCACGTCAAAATGTTCTGTAATTTCTGTTTCTTGATGCAGAGGCTTATGTATGTGTTAACTGAGACTGAGCAGCGGGCATGCATCAGAATTCGAAAGTATTACAAATAAATAAGTCTATGTATGTAGTTGTGAACTTTTGGCTTAATGACTAGAGTTTGGATGTTTTTGTTGACTTCTTTTCCTTTTTGTTGGCTGCTGGTTGTTTTAGCATCGGCCTTAGAAATAGTTGTCTCAGCGTTATTAATTTGTATGACATCCTCTGTTTACGTGATGCTGTATTAATAGTAGCTGTTATTGTTAATGAGTCAAATTATGGTTACTATTTAGGTTTGGCATTCTGATGACAAAAATGCTCTTTTTCTCCCCTCTAGGTGCATGAGAGTTTTCCTTTTAGCATTGCTCTCTCTTGGAATGCATCTACTCCTGAATCACAGAATGGACCTGTGGATGCTCAGCAGAGGGTTATTGTATTTCCTAAGGGAAATCCGATCCCGAGCTTCAAGGCCTTGACATTTTATAGACATGACACATTCTCAGTTGATGTGATGTATGCTGATATTGATGACCCTTCTATCTCTACTAAGATTAGTACATATACGGTATCTGAAGACCTCAAGTACTAATATGTATTATGATCAATCACATTAATGCATCTTTGTTGACTTATCCTTAATTTTGACAGATTGGCCCCTTCCAAACTACGGCTGTGGAGCGAGCAAAGTTGAAGGTGAAAGTTCGCTTGAATCTGAATGGGATTGTTTATGTTGAATCTGCAACTGTAAGTCTGCGTGAGATTTCCATAGAACTCTATGGTTCCCATTTCATTTATTTCTTCAACAAAGTACTAGACGTCACTCTTCCTTTGCTAGATGCTGGTGGAGGAAGAAGTGGATGTCCCTGTGGCAGCTGAAAAGGAAATCGGAAAAGAAGATATGAAAATGGAGACTGAGGCAACTAAAAACAATGCAGCTGCAACTGATGTTAATATGCAGGATGCAAAGAGCACAGCTGATGACACTAGCATTGAAAATGGCAATGTAGGGATTGAGGATAAACCTGTGCAGATGGAGACTGATACCAAGGTAGTGTAATATGTTAGATTTTTCTTGTTTAAAATAAGAGAAAAAGATCTATATCTTTTTGTAGTTTTGCAGAGTTACTGTTTATACTGTTTACACGATTTTCCTTTTGTTTTCTGTGGTTTTGGTACTGCATCTTAAGGTAATTAGTATTTTAGTGTCTTGCCTGTTGATGTTAATGCATGCGCACTGGTCGATGTTTGGTGCGTCATGTTTTTTCTTAAACCTATTTCTTGTCAAATGGCAGATTTCTTATAATGAACCTTCTAGATTTTGCTGATTATTAATGCTTTATTCATTTGTGTCTTTCAGGATTGCATGTCTGGACCTCTGGTAGCATACACACCAAATTCTTTTATTTGAATTCTAATAGTGGATATAGATTTTGAACATGCAATTTATGTTGTAAATTTGTAGTGAAATGTATCATGTATGATTGAGGGACAAATTTGTAATGGTGCGTTTATTTGGATGGAATGACTATTCCATTCCACCTTTATTTCTTGTGGAATATCTATTCTCATATTTACTTTGGTGGAATAATTATTCTATAGAAATTTCTATTCTACATTTTATGTAATGGTCATTCTTCCCACCCAGCTAAGGAATAGTTATTTCTTGGGCTAAAAATATTATTTTAAAAGCACTTTTATTCAAACATACACATACACATATGTATACATATGCATATATATGTACACATTTTTATATGTATACATAATAAATAACATAAAATTTCATTAAGTTATATTTATGAGTATTTTAGTACTTTTTTTTCTATTTACTCTTTATTTCACGAACAAAGGAATTGTCATTGCATTCCCCTTGGAATGACAATTCTCTTTTCGTGGAATGATAATTCTATTCCAATCTTATTGCTTTCCACTGAAGTAAACTTGTACGTAAGAGTTCTTTATTCCTGAATATTGTTTAGATTAGATTTATATGTAGAACCTTAAATATCTCACTTAGAGACGCATTTTGCAATATTACTACAAATATTGAAAATGTTTGGAGGCAGCTACATGAATTTCTCTGGTCCAAGTTGTATTTAAAGCATTTGGTAGCTTTTAACATTAAGAAGTACTCATTAAATTATAAATGTAAACGATTTCAGAATTTATTTTTAAATATGTTGGTAATATGTCCAGCTGTTCTATTGTAAGATTAGACAAAAAGAGTTTCTTGCAGTGGAATTAATTATCAAAGTGTACTTTAAATGTACATTCCTTCAAGTTGATTTTGGCATTTTAAAGTGATTGTATAGGCCATAGATACTTTCAAATTTTTTTTGGGTAACAATAGTCTCTTCCCTTGCTCTCTTAATAAAAATTTATGATCCGTCTGTTTTATCAGTGATCGTGCATTTTCAAGTATGTATTTCTTGATCAACTGTCATTCTAGTAATTTCACATTAATTTCTGTATCGTTCATTAGCTGTCTTGTGTTTCTTGACATTTAAAATGATATTCTTTAAAATCTTCTGCTGTCTCTGCAGTCTGAGACGACTAAAAAGAAGGTTAAGAAGATTAATGTTCCAGTTGCTGAGGTTGTCTATGGGGCTATGGCCTTGGCAGATGTGCAGAAAGCTATTGAGAAGGAATTTGAGATGGCCCTTCAAGATAGAGTCATGGAAGAAACAAAAGATAGGAAGAATGCTGTGGAGTCGTACGTCTATGACATGAGAAACAAGGTAGATTTTTTCAAGAAAAAAATTATTGGGATTTATCATTCTGTTTGTTTAATGAAATGCTTCATTCTTTATCTGACCTATCCTTTTACTCCCTGTTGTGGTCTTCTTCCATTCAATACAGCTTCACGATACATATCAGGAATTTGTTACGTTGGGTGAGAGGGAACAGTTCATAGCAAAGCTTCAGGAGGTTGAGGATTGGCTTTATGAGGATGGTGAAGATGAAACCAAGGGTGTTTATGTTGCGAAACTTGAAGAGCTGAAGAAGGTGATTTTTATTTATTTTTTTTATTTTGTGTTTTTTCTTTTAGGTTGAACTCTACACCTCTGATGATATTTAACCAAAATGTCTGTGTCGCAGCAAGGCGACCCCATTGAAATGCGCCAGAAAGAGTGGACAGAGAGAGCACCTGCTATTAATCAATTTGTTTATTGTATCAACAGCTATAGAGAAGCAGCCTTGTCTAAAGATCCTAAATTTGATCATATTGACATTGCAGAAAAGCAGAAGGTATGATATTACATGACAAGCTGCTGTTGCTTGTGACCGTTTGTGTCTATTAGCAGTTTTGCTAAACTGGTTTCTTTATATTTGTAAGGTAATAAATGAGTGCTCAGATGCAGAATCATGGTTGAGAGAGAAGCAACAACAGCAGGATGCTTTGCCGAAGCACACAAATCCTGCTTTGTTGTCTGCTGACATTAAGAGAAAAGCTGAGAGTGTGGACAGGTAAGAGACTGTTATAAAGGTGGTTGATGCTCTTTGCTGTTTTGCTTGTTTATGGAAGTAGGTTGTGTTGATGTTGAACTAGCTGCACGTTGAATACAATAACTATTTGATGCACATGATGTAATGATTATGAAGAGTGAGTGTGCTATTTAATAGCACATCATCATCACTATCAGTTGAAATTATTATGAACTTATTTAGCTTTATTAAATGAAATTATTATGAACTCACTGAGCTTTATTAAATACTGCTTTAAACATAAAAATAAGAGAAATATTAACTCGTGAGGTTTGGGTTTAGGTTGGGTAATATCAGGTTTAGTGTGTGTTGGACGAATAAGACTAATTCGATTTAGCCATAAAATTTATGATCTTGTCTTGGTATATGTGTATGATAGAAAATAAAATTGTATTAAAAATTAAGTAGGATGTGAAATAAAATTGATTTTTTATATTGGAAGTTGTGTATGATATAAAAATTAATTTAATATTATATTTTAAATTTTTATATTAAATAAATCATTTTAGTCCTTGGCATGATCAAAATAGTATAAGACCCTGAACAAAAACCTAAGCCAAGTGCTAAGGGCACAAAATAACCCTAAAACAATAACATTCAGCACAAGTTTGATATCAAAAATCAAATTTTTTTGCATACTAGGCAAATGATAATATTAACTATCAATTGTATTTTACATTCAAGGCTAATATGAATATTAAAATAATTGCACGTTAGATCATTAAAATAACTTTATTTATTTTTCTAGTCTAGAAAACTATTCTAACCAAACAAATGCTTAGGCCCTTTTTGTTGGGCATGAGTTGTTCAAAGGCCAGATCTGAACTTTAGCCAGCGTGTGGGTTTCTAATATTTGAATCCTAAACAATGATTCATTGTCAATCCAAGTAAAACCTACAAAATCAGAAAGAGAAGCAACTGTGTTGCATTTTGAGAAAAAATTGTGGGGTAAACATGTTTTAAAGAAAAATGCTAACGTACTTTCTTCCTAAAAGTACAATTGGATTAGGCACAGCCCGAACCTATTCCCTTTCAAAATTTCAAACTTAGGCTAAATCTATATTGACAATTGCACAGGAGAGATGACATCACCTTCAATGGGTGCAAACCAGATGTAAGCGGAAAAGGGGAGAACATGGAAACCCAAAGTAAGAAAACCCATCGCGCCACTATAAGAGTATAAGGTCTTCAGTACAGAGATGCATGCCTGAGCGCTATCACACAAGAGTGAATGGTTTCCTCTTCCCTTTCATAACTGGAGTTCCGTCAGGATATGTGCAGTGATGTCCCCATTTATCTTACATACTGTGGGCCATGCTACTTTGTAAACAACTATAAGTGTAGCTTTGGTGATCGTGGTGCTGTTGTGTGTTTCCTAGCTATTGATCAATGAATGGCTATTTGGAGTGGGTGCCAAGCATGAAATAGTGGTGTCGCTGATGTGGCAGGAGCGGTGTTTAGGCTCTTAAATGGAGTCTAATAAAACCTTGATAAGTGTGATTATGACAGTTCGGTGACCTGCTTGTATGTTGGTTACAATGAGTTCTTCATTCCTCATAAGCTTCTCATTGTCGTAGCTTGTTGAGTATGCTCTCCAGTTATTTTCAATCTTTGTGGTTTCCTTGTTGATGTGGGGCTCTAAGCTACATTAATATAGAGTTATGAGGTAGGCTCAAAGATTTCAAAGTTGAGTTGACAATTTTGGGTGGGAAATGACGTCATTTGTACACATGTAGGGCTGAGATTGAGTGGCATGCTTTTGGTCAAACAAACTGCGACCAACTTGATAGCTGTTTGTTAGTTGAATCTTTTGTGCTCATAACTATGTGCAACGCATATGGTATTGTCTTGTGTCAAGTGTAACGAATTTTTGGACAATTTCAAACCACTTTTTGAGACATCTTTTTGAAATTAGAACTGTGAAGGTTAAGCTTATTCGACAATAGGAGTTGAAGATGTGGCCAATTTGACTTCTTTAACATCATTTTGGCACTTAGAGAGTGTTTCTTAGATGCATGTGAACAAATGTTAGAATTCTTGGCTCATCACACTAGCTCATTCTAGACAAAAAAGAAGTTACGTTAGGGTTAAGCTTATTCGACAAAGAGTTGTCGAAGATGTGACTGGTTTGACTTCTTTAACATCATACAAGTGCTTAGAGAATATTTCTTAGATGCAAGTGAACAGATGTTAGAATTACTAGCTCAATTGCGCCAGCTCAAGCGAGATGGAAAAGATGTTGAACTTGTGGTAATGAAGATGTTCATTTCCACTCGGTAGTTCAGCTTTGTCTTCATCTATTAACAGTGCATATGGTATTTTCTAGTCTTATGTTTGACATATTCTTTCAATTTCAAACCTCTTTTTCAAGATGTTTTTCCTAGATCAGAAGTGGGAGGGTTAAGTTTATTTGACAATAGGAGTTGATGAAGATGTGACTACGTTTGATTTCTTTAACTTTCTTTGATGTTCATTTTCACAAGAAAAAGAAGTCGAACCTGTAGATGAGGAGATCTTCATTTTCACAACATTGTTCGGTTGACTTGTCTTCCTCTATGATTTCAGAAAATGGTTGTCAGAAATCATGCATAAAGTAAGATACTTTGTTATGAGGTATTGTTCTGTTAGTACTTGTAATGTTTGTCGGCCTAGACCCCTAATTCCCTCACAATGTAAAGGGAACTTGGGTTTCGCATTTGCTGTTGTTTGTTGAAGCTTTTGGCCTCTACATCATTGTATATCTCCTATGTATCTTCTTAAATTTGGTGAACTATGCTGTGCCGCGGTTTTTTCCGTGCAATTTTCAAAGCCTGAAACTCATGCTTCTACTACGTCTGCAAATCTTTGAATTTTCGTATTTGGTTGATGTTTGTTGTCCATGGTGTTTTTACGATACTAAAGTAAAGCTTGCCCATGCAGGTTTTGTAGGCCTATAATGACTAAACCTAAGCCGGCACCACCCAAGCCACAAACTCCTCCTTCAGGTGAGCCGGGCCCGGCTCCGCCGCAGCCTCAGGCTTCTGAAAATCAATCTCAGGAGGGTAAGAATGATACAGGAAATCATTCAGCAGACGGCAGTGATTCTGTTACTTATGACTCGATGGAGACCGAAAAGTCGGAGAATGCAGCTTAGCCGGAAGATTACACGGGAGACTTTATCACAGTTCTCTACAGCAGTAGTATCACATATACCATGTTTTCCTTGAGCCCTTGCCTTCAAGCCTTTGCCAATGTCAGCACTTTAACGGAGGTTTGAAGAGTGTTTATTATTATAATTTGCCTATGTTGGATATTTCTAAAGCTTGCAAATTTTGTGGTTATAAAAATGCGAATGATATCCATGTCAGTAAATTAAATAGGGTTTTTGAGTTCTCAGTTGAACTTATACTGGCTCTGACTCTCTGGTGAATATCCTATTTTTTTATCTCTGGCTTATCCGACATATCAAATATTTAATTGGTTTTCTGTCCTTTCATTATTAGTATTGTGTTTAAGGCTTGTTAACAAACTGTGATTTTTGTATTAATTCTTTTTTTTTATGTATGTATGTGAGGAATTTAATTACACATTAATTAATATATAATTTTGAATTGTTTCACATGTTTTTAGTACATAAAATTGGTTCACAGATGCCTTATGAAAATATTTTGTTAATTGTTTAGTGTAGACTGTAGAATAAGATGCTCTTTTCAGCATTCTCTTCATCTCTTCCTCTCTCCCTATCCACTTTCCTTTCTCTCTCCATTAAACAATTCAGTTGACTTTGGCAAAAATGAGTACAAATTTCTAATGCAGAGTTAAATTAATGGATAATGTTTATTTGTTTGCAATTTGTGTTTATTTAATATGAAATAATTCATGTATATCTCCACTTGGATGCACAATGAGGAGTGAGTTTTCGGTTTTTGTAATTTCTTAATTATAATAGAGCAAGTAAGATCAGTTCTAATGTGATGATCTCTTCTTTGTTTACATTTCAACCAATGCTTTTTCACTTTTCTATTGGTGCGTATATCGAAGGATCAAAAAGCAACGTTGCTATGAACGCTTGGCTGCCACAAGCCAGTTATCCCTGTGGTAACTTTTCTGACACCTCTAGCTTCAAATTCCGAAGGTCTAAAGGATCGATAGGCCACGCTTTCACAGTCTTGATCTTTTCAGAATAGCCATCAAAAAAGTGTTCGAAGGCACCTTAATTTTTCATTGGAATTGATATTAAGAAATTCTCATAGATCATGAATATAATTCATAGTATCTTGTGTCTTATGCATTAATGTGGAGAAATTGATCTTGTGATGTTTTCTTAGAATATAATATGCTTCATTGCCAGGGTTTTCTATCCATTGAGAAATTTCTACTTAACAAATTCTACTGACATATGTCCTTGCTATTAACAGTCACATTACTTAAAGAAGAATTTGTAACTGTGCATGTTGTTGTGCTGCTCAGTAGGAAATTGAGATTACCAAATTTTTTGACTGTTAACATTTTCCAGTGAAATTTTTTTTTTACCACAAAGAATCTATAATTACTTTAGGTCCAAACTTTAAAGAGAGGAGAATTTTTTTTAGAGAAGGAACATGTGTCATGTCATACAGTTTTGATATTTCTTTCATCAGTCTTGATCTAAATAGAACCTATTCTAACTGCCTACAAGTCGTATCATTGCTCGTTTGGAAATTTTTTCCATCGAGTGAACCAATTCCTGTAGGGCGTTATGTGATGGGAATAACTAGAGTTAAGAATCTAATGTTCTATAGAAGAGAACAATCTCAGCAGTCGGACTATATTAGAATTTAACGTTTTTTGGCAACTTAAGCTATCTTTGAATTTGATTTACTCTTCTTTTTATAGTTCATTTTATTTTTTCATTACATATATTTGCATTCACCATTCGCATTAAATCATGGAGGGTACTTAAAATACTAAATGGGACAAGGTCCTTATGAAAAATGTCTAAATTTCAAGCAATCAAGAATAGTTACTATGTAGTATCAAAAAAAAAAGTATAATTTCTATGATAAAAAAAATTACGGTATTTGGTAATATAAATGAGAATATTGAATATGTAAAAACGGTATTTGGTTAAAAAAATTACTATGTAGTATCAAATATTATATTTAGCTTTAATTCACACCTTACATATTTTTTAATAATAAAATAAATTTAATTTCTATCAAACTTATAAATAATATATTTTCTCTCACTTATCTAAAAATAACCTCTAACATGAAGTCATTATTTAATTATACGATTCTTTTACATTTGCTCTCATTGACATCCATCGGATCCAACTATGTGGGAATATGATTATATATATTTCTATGCGGAATTAATCATATGTGATTTTATTTTTAAGCGGACTGATCATATGTAACGTCCCAGTAAAATTTAGATTTAGATTTTTGATTAATTAAATTTATTATGAAAAATTAATTTTATGCATGAGAAATTAATTATTTAAAATTAGATATATGAAATATTAAATGTTTGTTATGCGATTCAAAATTCAAAATGGCTGAAATTAATATTTAAATTAATTAAATTAGATTATTTAAAATTTAAATCCAATGAATTTAATTACCCATTAAATATCCATAACTAACTCCTTAAATTAAGGCTAAGAAAAATTACAGAAATACCTCCAGATTATTATTTAGAGAAAGAAAGAGAGTTTCTCACCCTAAACACCGATTCAATTTCTTCCTCTCCCATAACCGACGCCGGCCTAGAGAGAGGAGAGAGAAAGTGACGAGTTGGAGAGAGAAAGTGATGCGATAGAGAGAGAAAGAAGCCCGATCTCCCTCAAAATCGATGATTCTTCTTTATCTTCTTCTCGATCTACACGTTTTGTTACGCCTTGGACTGGATCTAGCAATTTGGAGTGATCCTTTCTCTTCAAATCTCAAGAAAAACTTAAGATCATGGTGAATTCGAGGTAGGTTTTACCCTAACTTAGCTAGATAAATTTTTAAATTCTATTATCAAATTGAATTTATTTCTTATTATGCTGTCAATCTGAGGAATAACGCCATGTTTTCGTGATTCTCTGAAATTTAAACCTTCATGTATTTTATTAAACAGTGACACGGCTTAATTAAGATTAAACACAATTATCACATAATTGTTTTGAGAAAATGAGAGGTTACCGTGAAATGCAGTACCTATTAAATTCCATCCTTAATATATTAATTGTTTTGCTCTCTGGACTCCATGAATTGAAATTCATGATGTTATAATCCCATAAATAATAAAGATTATTTGCAATTTATGCTTTATTCAATCCCTTTATCTTATTATTTTATGTATAAAATTGCAAATAAATTTTAATTAGAAGATTAATAATATGATTGTGATTTATATGGATGTTTCAAATCCTAGTTAAAATTTGAATCAAGCTATAACTATTTAATTGCAATCATATATTTATTTCCTTGAATGTGATATCCACTAGAAGGGCAAGTGTACGGGCTTGCGTGGGTAAATAAGTGTATAAATTGGTCATCATACTTGACGAGACAAATTAATATTTGAGCAAGTGTATGGACTTGCCAATTTAATAAAATAAAATATAAGAATTTTAATGCGACAATGAATTAAATTTAAATGTGATTTCTGTGGGATTACGCACCTGCCTTAGCTCGAGCATATGATATGATATTTGGAGCGACGACGTCCATTGGCAGTTTCCGACTGTCATGGGGGGTGACGATCCCCAAAGCAGATACGTGTCTGCTGTGGATACATGTCCACTAGAGGTCCTCACATGATATTTGGTGCGACGGCATCCATTGGATATACGGAGGGCTATTCATGGGGGGTGACGATCCCCAAAGATGTAAAAGACAGCTGAGGCGTAGTACGAGAAATTACGAGCCCAAAAGATAAAAGTGAAATTATTAAAAAGAAATTTACCCTTTACTTATATTGTTATCATTTCTATTTACATGCTGATATGATATTTTCTATGCAAATTATGATATGTTTGTTTAATATTATTGTTCACACTGTGCTATGTCATTTCTTTATCCTACATGCATGCTTAATTGAAATCTATGTTATACATATTTAATTGTTTGTCATTCTTATTATATCATGTTAACATGCTATTATTATTATTATTATTTAATATTTTTATTTAAAGGCTTTGTTAGTGTACAACCTACGAGTCTGTTCTAACAGACTCTGTCACTAACGCGACAAGTACTGGAGCACTTGATCACGGGAATGGGGAGAATGCTAGTCAAAAGAAAAATTAGTTTATTGCCTTATTTCCTGTAGAGTGACTATTTATTTATGTGTTCAGTTGAGATTATAGTAGTTCTGCTTCATTTACTTTAGTTTGATGTTTAATTCTGTTCTAAGTTATAGATATGTGAACTCTTGTAGTAGCATTTGATCTATTTAGTTTTCTTCCGCTGTTGATTTAATCTTCCTTCTCCCCTAACTTAGATAAATTTTAGTGTAACGGCTAGAGTCGTCACATCATATCTCATACAATTTATTTTTGTGATCATACTAAGATACAACTTTTATTTTTGTCTTCCACTTACGTGTTTGTATTGCATGTTTTGAATTTATCTGTGCTTCTCCTATTAAGTATTTTTTAGATTAAAAAATTAAATTTAAAAACTAAATATGGTTTATTATTTGATATTGATATAATCCCTAATGTAATCGTATTCTTATATGTCAAATTTATATGAATTTCTCAAACTTGTTATAATAAAACAATGAGGAATGATAAAAAATTGAACATGATGCCATGCAAATGCATATTCCATTATGCTGAGACTGCATGCACACACTACCATTTGGGAGATTTCAACATCCCGTCATTTTTGAATTTTAAAGATTTCATGATTTAGTATGACGCTCATGGTCAAAGAAGTCGAGGAGTCATTGCCAGATAATATTCCAAGAGAAGAAAATTACTAGAGTATAGTGCTCCTCCTCACAGGTTTCTATATTGAAAAATAGTTGTGAGGAATGGAAGTTTCTGAGCTGTATAAGTAAATAGCATGATCTCAAAGAGCAGATGTGCTTTTAGGCAAAACTATAAAGCTAATGTTGAAGAATTCTATAGTTAAGTGTGATTAGATAGAATAGAGTAGTACTGGGATGAGTGACCTCCTGGAAAGCACTTAAGTCACACAATTTCTTAAATCTAAAAAAGGCAATTCTTTCACATTTGAATCACAAAATGTTATATTTAATATAGGAGTATGTTTTCTCGCACTACAGCATAGAATAAGTAATTTCGTATTTGAATACGACAATTCACACGATATAGCATGCAAAAGATGTGATTCATATTAGATCATGATGCCTCACAAAAAATAAAAAATCCCTATTTGGATAGGGTAGTTTCCATTTTGTGTCACTTGTGCTTGTTAGTTTTCTTGCCTTTTTGTGCATGTGGTGCACAGATAATAAACATTTTCTTACTCACCTCAAGAATTTTTTAATTTAAAACATGCAATATTGCTTAATATTAATTTTTTGATAAATTTTATAAGAAACTAGCTACAATAAAAAATGAAGAAGACTCAAGAACTTTTGTGTAATGGTGCGACCTTAATTGGTTCAGTTCGGTTCCATGAGGAATTGGAGCCAAATCGACCAGACACGATTCTATCGTTTCAAGAACCGAAATTTAATCTAGTTCACTGGATCAGAACTGAACCCGAACCAAAGTTTTCTGTTTAGATCTAGTTCATTACTGACTTGAAGCTTAAAAGATGACTCCTCATAATTCCACTATGAAAAATATAATAACAAGGAACTCAAAATAAAAAAAGTTCTCCTAATCAAATAAAATTCAAGTTAAAATTATAAATTTCAATCTTAAATTTATCGCAACTAATACAAAAAATAGTTAATATCAACATTTACGTTAAAAGACCATAACCAATTCAAATAGAATAAATATACTCTACAATCAATCTTATTCGGGTTGGTTTCAATTTACCCAAACAGTAGAACCGGGAACCGACCCTAATTATTCGGTTTCATTAAATTTAGAACCGAACCAAATAAAAACTCGGTCGATTTTCAATTCTTCGATTTTGTTTATACACTCCTACTTTTGTGACAAAATTTATCAAATAGAATGATTAAAGTGAAATAGATGGTGTAATGTAAAAAAGTCCTTAAAAATGCCAATTTTTCCTACTAGCCCTTTTAGCCAAACTCAAGTTTGCAATATAAAGTAAAAGTCTTTTAACAAATTAATATGAAATATATTCAGTGCACACCTTTTAAAGAAAATTTACAAATAATTACACATGATGAGGGTGGGGTAGGCAGTCTTCATGATGTTCAATGTTGTGCCTTTCTTTATTACTCCTTTTTTACCCACAAATTTTGTGAGACACCTACCTCTTTTTTTTGCTAGGTTAAACTAGTTTATTTTTAAGTTAATTTTTTCAAATAATAAAGATAATTGATAAGAAATGCTGGTGGCGTTAATATATTACTAGTATTTAAAGTCATTTTAACTTAATAAGTGATATTAAAGACGTGATTTGACAGTAAACAAGTTGTTCATATATGATTGTCCTTCTATGAGTTTCTCTAATTCTATATTGTGGTTGATTTGAGTTAAAAAATTTCAACGACTGGCTCACATTTCAACTCTAGGAATGGTTTAGTGGAGGGAAGAGTGAATTAATATGAACGGATCGCTTCTAATGTGAGGAAGAATTTTGGCAGAATACATATGAGAATTATTCTGCATTAGATGATCAATGATTTAATATATTAATATAAATGTCAGTCACTCTTATTGTCTTAAGTTTTTTTGAGTTGAATACTGTCCACTATTTGCTTATTGATCTTCACTTTATTTCGAAATATTTATGTGAATGCACGATAAAAAAATCATTTATAGCAAGAACAAAATGCCCATAAGCTTGCATAATAATATCTATCGATGCATGGGATGCAAACAACTAGCTACGACTCACCAAGCCTTCATGTCCACTTGTTCTAAATAAAATTTTGTTCTCCTTTGTACTATTAGTGTTAATGTATACTTATAAAATCTCAATTTATACTATAATATACTTTTTTTGGGCAAATTACATTCAGGTTCTTGAGTTTAATGCTTAATATCGCATAGGTTCACGTTTTTAAAATTATAACATCGGAGTCCCTGAGTTTTAATAAATTATTAAATGGGTCCTTTTTTATTTTTTTATTATTAAAATTTTTTAAATTACCATTATACCCCTGTCTCAGCCGGCGGCCGCTCTGCCCGCACGCGTGCGCCGGATCGGGAGGAGAGAGAGAGAGGCGGCCTCTAGAGCAGCCGGCGGCGGGTCGCGCTGGCACCACGCGCGTGTGTTGGATTAGGAGGAAAAAGAGAATGACAAGGGTAAAATAATAATTTTAAAAAATTTTAATAATAAAAAAAGAATTTATTTGATAATTTATTAAAATTCAGGGATCCCGATGTTAAATTTTAAAAATTTGGATCTATGTGATATTAAGCGTTAAACTCAAGGACCTGGATGTATTTGCCCTACTTTTTTTTATTTAATTCTTAGACACCAAAATTTTTCCACTATACTTAAAAGATACATTATTAGTGTGATTCGAATTTGAAACTCTCTGTTACCCAAATAAATCCATTCTCTACCGGGTCGACACAACACCACTACATTGTGTTATAGTTTACCAATTCACTTAGAGATTTTCACAAACAAATTTTTTTGAGTGCACTTTCATGTGATTTTATCCATCCTTCTCCTATTGCAGTACCTTATTTATTGCCTTAGGTTAACTTTAACTTGAATTAAATTTTGCATTGCAAGTCATATTATATATAAATATAACATTCTATAATCTAAATGCGGAGGTGTTGCATGTTTTGATTTTTGAAAACTGTGTGACTTGAATACTTCCTTGAAGAATTATATATTTCAGTACTATTTCAGTTCAAATATGCTTAATTACAAACTTCTTTTCTTTCTGACATAAAACGATTCGTTTATGAGCCTCTCCGCTCATAGCCTGCCGAAGTCTTTCTTTATCCGAGTGATTCTGATTCAATTATATGAATATTATCCCGGTAAAAGAATATTAAGAATTTTTTATATTAAATTTAATTTATTTTATATCATAAATTAAATTTACTTTACGGCATTGATCTAATTGGGCAAGACATCTTTTACTTCATGAATTCTTTTTTATTTGAAAATTGATATGGTCTTAGCATTACACTACTCAAAATAAAAAAATACAAATATTAGCCAATATCCTCCTTAAGAATATCACAGAAAATAGTGGGGAGAGGCATTCCCCTCTCCCAGCAAAAATCGCCTAATGTAGCATAATGCGCTAAAAATTTAGCTGCTTTATTAATGTTATACTGCACATCTTACTTTATGAATTCTTGCTTTCATGTTATCGTTACAAACATCTATTCAACGCCACGTGTCACATAAAAAATAAAGAAATTTATTTATGAACTAATTAAACCGGCCAATAGTACAAAGGAAATACATCAATCTTTACTTATTGCTAAAAACAATCATTTTTTATTGCTATTAATTACTTGCTATATCAAAATGACAGAATGATCATAACTTTCTATTTTTCTTTCAAATAAGCTTTAATTCTTCTCTACTAAACTCTTCAGTGATGGTACATTAATTTGTGAAGACAAAATTGGCATAATAATTATTTGAGAAGATGTTTTAGTTAACTAATCAAAAAAATAACTAACGCAATCAACGATTCGAATGGAGTCGATAATTAGTAAAAGGCGGTGAAAAGCAATGTTATTTGAACATAAATTAACGAAATCTCATTATCAATCGAGTTTGTAAAGTACAAAATTGATTTCAATTTATCAATCAATTAAGTTTGAGAAAAATTTCAGCCTAAAAGCTCTTAGATTTTCTTGATTGTTCTAATAGCTAATGCTTAGATTATATATATACATATAATATCAAAAATATTTTTAAATAAAATTTGTTCTTAACTGATTTTTTAAAAATTTGAAATATATACAAAACAAGAAGATACAACCATTCATTGAAAAAAGTTAGTTTGAGCACCATCATGACTTGTCATAATACTGTTAGCTATAGAATTGCCCCATCAAATTTGTCTTTACATGTACACTTTCAAATATTTTATAGGAGAATTTACATGTATCACCCCTAAAATAGCTCTTTTTACTTATTTAACCCCTTAAATTAAGTAATTACTAGTTTCACCCCTCATTTACATGAAAAATTTCAGCCATCACCCCCTCAGTATGTTCCGTCTTCTCTGCCGTTCTTTTAACCTGACCATAGTTAAAACTTTCCTCTTTCACCTCTTTGCAAAAACCCTAGCGCATGTTTTCTCCCTCTAAGCTTTTCCGAAACTTTTCTCTCCACGCACAAAGCGTCGCCGGTGCCTTCGCAGATCAACCAAGTCTCCACCTCCCGGTGCCTTCGCTGAAGCTTTCCCCTCCACCTCCTTCGCCGGACCTTTCCTCTCCGCCGCAGAGCTTCCCCGGTAAGATCATCTCCTCCGTGGAGCTTACTCGTTCCTTCGCCGAACCTTTCCTCTCCATCGCAGAGCTTCCCAGGTAAGATCCTCTCCTCCGTGGAGCTTAATCGTTTCATAGCCGAAACTTTCCTCTCCACCGCAGAGCGTCGCCGGTGCCTTTGCGGATCTTGTCGTCTCCACCTCGAAGCTTTCTCGGTGCCTTCGCTGAAGCTTTCCCCTCCACCTCCTTGACAGATCGTCTCCTCTCTGCCGCGAAGCTTCCCCGGTAACTTCACAGATCGCCTCCTCTGCGCATTTCGTCGTTGACGATTTTCTCACTTTTGATCCTTTAACATGTTGATATGGTTCCAGGTCTCAAGATTTGTTATATTATTTATAATTTTTTTTCAATTAAATTCTTTCTCATCCAGCAGTAAAACTTTTTCCTTTACTCAAAGTGAACTACACTCCACTAATTTGAATCTTGAAAACTATAATTGCCTTTGTGACAGCTAAAAAATTTTGAAAGCTTTGACACTATTAATCTATGTTGGGGTATGATCTATATTGTAGCAATCCTTTCGTATGTTATAGTTAATTAACATATTTTTTTTAGCATTTGTCTCTTTTATAAATTTTAATTTATTCGCAGATGTCGAGCAGCTATAGCTATTCATCTCCAAATCTCAACCCTGCAAATTTTCATCTTCAATGTGAGTGCAATCGAGCATGTGGTTTATATACTTGTCGAAAAGAAGGTGAAAACCAAGGGAGGAGATTCTTTCGATGCCAACGATACAAAACTAAAGATGA
>JAEMOT010002902.1:216278-245589 GCA_019297695.1 Apostasia ramifera
TCAATTTAGTATTATTTTGAAATATGCTGGTTTTTGAAAGAAGGTTGGGAATACAGAAAGACTGAAATATTATAATGGAAGGCAAAGAACAATCAAAATGAATGTAGAATGTATAAGCTATCTTCAGATTATAGAAATTGTCAAAAATACTTGTACCTGGTTGGAAGGTAGGGAGTTTGAATTGCACTTTCATGTCCTTGGGAGCTCACCAAAGCAGTATAAACAGATAATTGATGATGTACAAGTATTAGAAATAAAAAATCTTGCCAGAATAAAGAATCAATGTGAAATTATTGTTTCGATGGTAGATCAATGTACAAATATAAGAGATGAAACAATGGTTGAGTTGGCAGAGGAAGTAAAAGAAAATGAAGCTGAAAATAACTACAATACGCCTGATCAATCTACTGATGAGGATTGCAGTGACACTTCATTGCGAGATATTGAGTACAATCCTATATTTGTTGGTGCAAAGTTCGATAATGCTGTTTTGTTTAAGAATGCAGTAAGGGACATGGCCATTAAAAATCAATTCAATGTGAAGTTTACCAAAAGCGAAAAGAAAAGGATCATTGGTGTATGCACATACACACAATGTAATTGGCGTGTCAGAGCATCGTTATATGATATTGATAATATTTGGCATGTCACAGTCTTGGGTACATCACATAATTGTCCAGGCGTTAATAATTCTGGGAACAAGGTTGCAACTAGTACTTGGTTATCACATGTTATTAAAGACATAATCAAAAATAATCCTAATGTTTCTCCAAGAACATTGAAAGGTCTTATTAAAGATCAGTATAACCTTGTTGTCCCTTACATGAAGTTATGGCGCTCTCGTGAAATGGCAAGAGATTTAGTTTATGGGTCTGTTGATGAGAATTATGCATGGGTTCCATTGCTACAGAAGGAATTAGTTACTCGAAATCCGGGAAGTCATATTACGTATGAGTATGATACAACGGATTTTACTTTCAGAAGAATTTTTGTTAGTTTTAAAGTTTGCATTGAAGGGTTTAGACTTGGTTGTAGACCTTTGGTTGGACTTGATGCTTTATTGAATGTAAAATAATAATAAAAAAAAAATAATTAATTAGTAAATAAGTCTTTTTAGTTTAGGTCTATACCTATATGGATCTCTCTAATTTCTAAATTGCTCATCTGAAATAATAAACAATACAACTAATATTTTAAATTATTAAATTTATGAATAAAATAACATTTTAATTCTTTTCTATTATTTTTTTACTCTCTCTTCTTCCTCTCTCTCTCTCTTACTCGGTGGTGCCGCCGCCATCTTAACACCTTGTCCACAGTGTCATCCACTACCTTGGCACTATCGTCTACAATATTGTAGTCTTTAGTATTATTGATTAATAATGAGATTAGGCACTTATATAAAGAGGGAAAAGATAGAGTAATTAAAAATAAAAAATGAGTGAGTATTATTTTATTCATAAGTTTAATTGTTATAGTACTTATTTTCATTATTTCTTGAACTGAAGAAACCGATTTGGTTGCTTTGGAACTGGAGAGCTCTAGATGAACATAAACTCAAGCAGGAGAGCAATTTGTAATTTACCATAAAAAATATTTTTGATAAATTGGAATGAATTAAGGGGCGTTTAGTTCAGTGTTATCTCAATGTTATGTTATGTTATCTTTAGAAAATAATTATTTAGTTTAATGATATATTTAAATAATATTATAATTAATTACAAAGATGTCATTACACGCTGATATCTAGATGTCACCCCAAATCGGGCAGCATCTCAAGATAACACCGTCAATTTGTCATTATAATGTCAATAACTTCCAACTAAACAAAAATAATTTGGATAGCATTGATATTTTTTAATATCATAACATTGAACCAAACAAATGTCCATTGATAAATAACAATGATATTTAGATAACATGACATCTAAATAACATTGACATTAAGATAACACTGAATCAAACGCCCCCTAAGTTAAATTTAAGGTTAAATTGAATCTAATCTTCAGGTCAAGAAGGTGTTGTGAATTAGTTTTAATATTTTAAAAATATTAATTTGAGTTTTTGAAATTACAAAAACTCTATAATTTTATTTGTTAACTTTATAATTTTTTAAAATATAATTTTAAAATATTAATATTTATATTTTTAAATTATAAATTTTTAACGTGACAAAAGCAGAAGATATGAGAAAATAAATTTTAAATATTTTATTAAATTTATAAAAATAAATGAGAATAGAATAGTGCAAATGATTCAAATTAGTTAAAAAATAATCTTATTTTAATTTATTATTAAAAAAATTAAAATTGTAATACTTTTACAACCTCAAAGATCTAAACGGTGATTTTTTAAAAATTAGGACTTATTTGCAAACCCATTTGACCTAAGGTTCCCGGGTGTAATTTACCCTAAATTTAATTTAAATTTTGAGTTTGATCGGTCTGGCAAAGAGTCAAGCAAATATAATGAAAAAAAAAAAATTAAAAGGTGAAAAAAAAGGGAAAAAAAATAAAGCCAATCTCTGTGGTGGCCCCCACATGTCAGCTTTGTCCTTTTCTGAAATCGCTGTCCACATAAAAGAGGGCCGAGAGCCCAAGGCCCTTTTCACAATATTGTCCTCCTTGTTCAAAGAATGGGGAAAAAAATAAAAATAAAAATAAAAATAAAAATAAAAATAAAAATAAAAGATGCCCCAACAGTCCTTGGACCAGCTGGCCCATTCTCATGGCCCACCGCTTTTGGCCCAAACCATCCATTTCGGCCCACGACAAGTGAGTGAGTGGCCTGCCAGAGGCCGACCGATCAACGGCTTGATCGTCTGGGGTCCATCCATCTGTTGGCCGTTAAGTCATTGCGTTAGCTAATCGATGCAAGTAGATTTGAAATGCATACGGATCAACCAAATTCGATAAGGTTTGCCGTAAATACAGGTACATCTACAGGCATTGGAGATAAAAAAAAAATTCACTATAGGAAATGACTGTTTTGAAATATTTATTAGAAGATCTAATAAAATTTCATTAATTTAAAGTTTTTCCTTTTGAGTTTAGATCACATAATGGAAAATATTTTATGTTATGCAGAAGATTTGATATTTAAGTATATATTTAGCTTTTATAAATGTAATATGTTTCTTCTGACGCCATTAATAGGTGCAAGAGTATTTCAGAAGCCACTACTGCTGCTCTGATTTTGATGCTTGTAGCCCGGAAGGAAGAGAAGGGGAGAGTAGTACTGAATAAGTTTTCATTCTTTTGTCAGCTAGTCTTGCTGTTGGTGTGCTTTCTTCACCAGCTCCATTTGAGAAGAGAGAAAGAAGAGGAGAGGGGAAGAGAGAGAAGAAGAAAAAGGTGAGCTTTCCCTTTATTTTCTTGTGGGTTCTCTGAAAGATTTCTCCTTTTTTTTTTATGAACAAGACGATCTTCTGAGCTCTTTAGCTTCTCCCTCCTTGGAGGACCCGTGAAACCACCTGGGGTTTCTCCTTTTCTTCCTCCTCATTTCTTGAGACTCGAGATTTCCCGAAATTGAATTTGTTTTTGTTTGGCTCTTTGTTTGCGTAGGAAGAACCAGGTCAAGCTCCCGTTCTTCCCTTTTGGTTTTCTGATTGACATCTGTTCCGCTTTGATCGCTAAGCTTGCTTCAAATTTGTAGATTTCTTCTTTATAGATCTTCTCCCCGTTCCTTCCCCACCTCACATGCATGCTCTCCTACTGAATCCTTGATCTTCTCTATAGATCTACTAATCCATGTTTGTTCATGTTCACCAGGGGAAAGAAGACAATGCTGAGGAAGAGGAGCCGAGCAGTGCAGGAGCATAGCAGGAGGCAGCTGAAGGGGAATTTGACTTCGGATTCCTCTTCTTCTAATTTTGCGGGAGAGCAGAAGTCAAAGAGCTCACCCTTCTTCAGCGTCCCCGGCCTCTTCGTGAGCTTCACGAGCAAACCCATTGCTGAGTCTGATTCCATGAGGAGCCCCACCTCTCCACTGGATTACAGGCTATTTTCTAACCTGGGCAGCTCTCTTGTCCGATCTCCGAGATCTCCGGGGAGGAGCTGGGATTGCAGCAGAGTCGGTCTTGGCTTGGTCGATTCTCTAGCCACTGATGATCAGAAGCTCCCTGGCCGATCCGAGAGCAAAAAAATCTTATTAGGCTCTCAGATGAGAATGATCAAGAAAAACCATTTCAGCTCCATTTCTGATCATCTTCCCAAATCCTTGCCCGTGAACTATGGGTTATCGTCTCAATCTCAGATTGGGTCTTCAAAATCGGAGCTTGAGGAGGTTGGGAAGATTGATTCCAGCTCAAATCACACTCAAATGTATCAAAACCCAAAACCCAACTCCGATGTCTCCTTCCCTAAGAGTTTGTCAGATTCTTTCCCATTATCCAGTGAATCAATCCGTGGCTGCATGGGTTCTCTTTCTGCAAGTGAAATCGAGCTTTCGGAAGATTACACTTGCATAATTTCCCATGGCCCTAACCCGAAAACCATTCATATTTTTGGTGATTGCATCTTGGAGGGCTACACGATTGAGCCCCAGGATCATAAGAATAATCTTGGAGGGAAAGGGGAAAACTCCCATTGGGCTGTTAACAGTTCGGAGCATTCACCTCCCTTCCCCTCCAAAGATTTTTTAAGCTTCTGCTTCTCTTGCAAGAAGAAACTAGAAGAAGGCAGAGACATCTACATGTACAGGTTAGTTTCATCAAAAGTCTGCATCTTTTGCATGAAAATTACTTCATTTATGAATTTCTGAATGGTTTTTAGAGGTGAGGAGGCATTCTGCAGCTCGGTTTGCCGCGACCAAGAGATATCGATGGAAGAGGAGATGGAGATGGAGAAGTCTGCAACTGGTTCTTGTGATTCTCCAAGCGCTGCATCCCTCCACGAGGATCTCTGCCTGAGTGGATACCAATTTTGATCCCATTAACTGTGAAGGCAAACATCTCAATGGTTCGTCGATGAAGAGCTGTCTTCTGTGAATCCTTCGATGCAGCCATGGACGATCTTCTTGTACATGAGAGCTTGTTTGCCGATATCACGATCATGGTCATATTGGTTGGTAATGGCTGGAAGCTGCCTTCCATTTCAATCTTTTTTTTTTTATTATCTTTCTATTGATCAAATGAAGGTGTTAGCCTCCGATTTGGCTCCCAATTTTTCCTTGTACTTCTTCCTGTAGTTGATGCATAATCCCCTTGTGGACTCAGAAGATCATTGATGAGCATTATAGCAGCGTGGATTGCCTTCTGTTCTTCTTTACTGAATCAAAACCATGATTACTTGATGTTGATTTTCATTATATACAAGTTACTTGTTCTTAAAAAATCAATCAACAATAGAAAAGCAAGCTATGTTAAGTTGTGATGGAGTACAAATGAGAATCGTCTTATAACGAAAAATTGAATCGTTGATATACGTGCCCATTAATTTAGGCTTTTAGGTTGGAAGATATCTATCACTTGTATATTAGCCTTAGTTTCTCGTAATATTATTCTCCTAAAAATTGATATCAAGGTTTCAAATAAGATCTAAGTGATTCGTGTAACTCTCGTAAAATCACTTGCTTATCATAGTTAAGAGCAAAAGATTCCCACTGTCTCTTCAGTTGAAGGGATAATGGATCTAATGTAGATGGATTATCTGACATTTCGTGATTCAAATATAAACGTATTATCTGCCTTAGTTTTAGAGAACTGTGTGATTTGAGTACTTTTCATCACTCTACTTTATACATACTTAACTATGAAATTTCTTATTATTATTCTTACAATTTTTTCACCAAAACTTATCATTTGAGATTACAAAATTTACTTATACAGTTCAGGATCTTCTCTTCTGTTTTGATGCGGGACGATTCATTTCTGGGCCTCTCAACCTTGAAGAGTGCTACGACTCACTCTTTATTCGGATAATTTTGGTTTATGGGAAAAATGTAGCTTTAATTAATTTACTGAAAATTGTTAATTCCATAATTATATATAACTGATTTTTATTTCTTGATTTTTGATATATCCCTATACCTATTACGTATTCAAAATCAAACCATTAAGTGAAAAAGTTAAGCTTAGTTATATCTAAGAACAAAGAAGACGTTCTAGATTTTTGTGGATCTTTGAGAGAAATGTTCGATGATTTTTATGTCTCGATGTTTTAATTTAATACTAAACGATAAGACTATGCTAAAAAAACTAACTTTTCAAATTTAAGTTGAGATGATTGATTACTATTAGAGTTCGGTGACTCGAATCCATATAGTTCAGCCTGAAGAGCTTGTGGTGCGATATTTTTGGAGAAAAAATAATGTGAAAATTTGAATTTTGGGAGTACGTGATAGTAGCAGAGGAATTTTATCGCACGACATGGACTTGTTTTTTTAATACAGCCTTGGTTCTAGAATTTATTTTACTATATATGTTTTTTGTTTTGTATGTTATGGTGGAATATTTTGAATAACTTGTAACTGCTAAAAGTAATTATTTATTTGATACAATAATTTCCTTTGCTCGTAGTTTTTCTTGATGTTGAGTTTTTTACGTAAATTTATGTATTCTAGTCTCTGTATGTCGCGTTGTTTATCATTTCGCTAACTAATTAGCCGTTGTTTGACATAGCCATACAATGGCTAATCACAATCAAAATCCCAATCTTCAATGAATAAAAAGAAGAGAGTAATTTGAATGTGATGGAGACTGAAAGATCAGTAGTTCTTTTTGAAACTAGGAATTGATCAAAAAGAAAATACTATTACAACTTATTAGCTAAAGTTTGATAGTATAATTTTGATCTATATATCGAATAATGAAAATAGAGATCAAATCACACATGCAAATGTGAAGATTTATGAAGTTCACTTTACAATATGGAATATTTCTTCGATATATTTGAAAAACATTTCTTATAAAAATAATTATTCCACGTAAGAATAATTTGCCGATGTATTTACAAAGTCTTTTGGTCTTTCACATTTCTATGAGCTATATGACAAATTAGGTTTTGATGAGACCGTAAAGTTTAGATCTTCTACAGGAAGAACATCAAGGATACACAAGGCAGGTGATGGAATTCATAACTTTAGTTAGTATAAAGTTTTGTTTTGAATAAACTGTTTGTTCCTGAGAATGGAAGGCAGGCCAAGCATATATATCGAATCGTCTATTTTTGGGAATAGAAGGACAAGTACTGGGAGCTGGACGATAGAGAAACTCTACTAGACTGACTAGATAGTTCGATGCGGCAAATTTCTCGATTTTATGGCCAACTTTGTTATGAGTTTGTAAGATTAAGAGAATCTTATATCATCTTTAATTTTTCCAAGCATTTGAATTACCAAGTGAGATTGTATTCTCAACCAATCTGATAGATATTTACACTCCAATTGAGGGAAATATTACAAATTAATTATATATTGAGGCATCGTTTTATAATTATACCCCTCCTTTCTATTTACATATAAAAGAGGGGAAATTTATTTTCGACTTCTACAATTTATCAACAAAATTTTGATAATATAAATTTATTTGTTGATATAATAAAATAATAAATAACGAGTAATATAAATACAAACATATAGGTTTACATAAATGCCCCGATATTGGGAAGGAATCAGAGTCACAAGAGGTGATCACTGCATCAAAAAATAAAAATGTGTATAAGGAGGAGCGACGGTTATAATTTATTCAAGATACTACCAGCTTAACAAATAGAACAATAAATCATAGAATAAAGACAGAGTAAAAAAGAATGAGTCTGTACTGTGGAGTTGCTGGGACCTAACGATGCGATCTCCTCACTTCTTCCATCAAATCCTAAATTCTAATTTTCATATTATTTTCTTTTCTCAAAATTATCACAACACGAGCTCTTCAGACCAGACCAAATAGAATTTGAATTACTAAACTTTAACAATTAATATAATAAAATGATGAACAACAAGAAATATAAAGATGAGAACACATAAATTTCTCGTTTGATTCGAGATTTTTTTTTAGATTAATAAAATTTAATTTATTTTTTAAATTTAATATAAAAAAAACTTTATTTTAATATTAAAAAATACATAAAATTTGAAAAAAAAAATTAATTCTGAAATTTGTATTTGTGTTAAATATATAATAAAGTTAATTTTTACAATTGAAATTTATATTGGGCTAAAAAAACCTCGAAACAAACGAGGCCACAAAAAGTCATATATTAAAAAAATACTCTGTATAAAAATTGAAAATAATACAAGTACTGGCCTGCCTAACATTTTACAAAAAATAAGAATAATAAAAATGAACTAAAATAATTATATTAAAAATTACATAACATATTATTAAAGTTTGGTGTCCCTAGCTTTATTTAATTAGCCCGAAGAGTTTGTGATACGACAAATTTTTAGAAAAAAAATGTGAAAATTGAATTATGGGATTAGATGATAGTAGCGAAATGATAAGGCCGATGAACTAATTTTATTTAACTTAGTTTTGAGCCTAGGATTTATTATTTTAAATATATAGTACTTTGTATATTAAGACGAAATTATTTTGAAGATTTTATAGGTGCCGATAGCAAATCTCTCCTTTTTCTTTGTACTCAACCTATTTTGATATACTGATTTATTTATCTGGTGTAATTTTTTTAATGTTAAAGTTTTTCACATAAATTTTTATATTTTTTATTATTTATAATATGATGTACTACATGTGTAAAATAAAATGGATTGATATTTTAATAATTATATAAGATTTGAAATAAAATAATTTTTTTATATTTATATAACCAAGATTTTTTTTGACTATGACAGAAGTCAAGGATTGTGAGATGGAGTTCAAAGATTAAAGTTAGGCATATTATTATTTTTAGTTGATATTATGATTTCTTTTAATTAATAAACTTATTATGAAGTTATTCTAACTTTAATCTTGTAATTATTATGTACACGAAGATTGATATGCCTAACTTTAATCTTTAATATAATAGTAAATTTATTCATTCTTTTTATTAATTTATTATTAAATAATAAATATTATAGAAATAATTTAATTTATTATGAACTTATCTAGCCAAACATGCAATACAAATTTAGCATCAAACTAAACTAGTTGACGTTCACGATGGGACGGAGAGGTTGAGTCTGATTTTTACGAAGTATATGCTTTTTTGTAAAGTTTTAGTTACGCATGAAATGCGTAAAGCAGATGTATTCTTTTACTTAGTTAGACGGTGATACTTATAACCAAGGTTTTGAAACTCGGATCTGCTTCAGAACCGGAAGACTAAAAGGTTCAAGGTTCAATGGTCGAACCGGGGTCGAACCGGAATGAAGTAAAAATTTAAAAAACTAATAAAATATAATATAAATATAGTTAAGATATATATTATTCACACATCAATACAATAATTAGACATAAAATGAATGTTTAATAATTAAATTTAACAAATAATATCTTATGCCAATAACCGAAAAAATAATTTCAAGCAAATCGAAATAACAATAACCCAATAAAATATTCGCAAATCACAAATTGAGTATGCTTTATCAATATTAAAATACTAAATTATTTCATCATTTCATATCATTAAAATACTAAATCATTTCGAAAGAATGGGGGCTGGAAAGGAGAGTGGGAGGCAAAAGAAATCGCGAGTTCGTGATTGTCGCGCGAGTAGAGGCCGCAGAACGGAGGCTGAGTTAGAGACCCAGAGTTTAAGAATTTTTTTTTTTAAATTTTAAACTCAACCGGTCCAACCATACCGGTTCACCGGTTGACCGGTTGAACCGCGGTTTAGACCGGTTCTGGCCAGTTTTAAGCGGATCAGATTATAAAATTAAACCGGACCGATTGGCTGACCGGTTCATGGTTCTACCGGTTGAATCGGCCAGTCCTGTCCGGTTTTTAAAACCTTGCTTATAACCATTTAAGTGATCATTAACACTAAGAAAAATACATTCCTCGATTTTACCTAAAATGATCTTCTATGTTTTTCATCAGCTTCAAGCTTTCTTTGATGTCACATTTTGAACAACAAGAGATTTCTGCTAAAAATATGAATACTCAAATTGATCTTCAAGAAACTTTGCAGCATATTCAAAGTAGTGTGATTCTTCTTCTCAAAAATACCATTTTATTGAGATGTCTTTAATTCCATTGGACTAATTAAAGATTGGTGAAAGAAGATGGCAACGATACAATCAAGATTGGCTATATCCTCAGCAAAAGCTTGAAACAGCATTACTTAAAAGCTTGCAAGAGTCAAAATTTCAACCCATTTCTCCCATTTGAATGCAATATTCCAAAACTTCTTCTTAGAAGAGCTATCTGAACTCTCCTTGCACTACTACTAAAGCCGCGTACTCTTCTTGTTGCATCTTAAGGACAATGGGTTAAATCTTCATACCATGACTTCATCTCCTTCCTCATGGCTGGGCCTGCTGGCTCTTCAAAAAGAAAGAAACTGTAGCAATGGCTTCGCTAACACGGAGGAAAACGCTTTCAGATCCAAGTTTCTCCCAAGCTTGTGATAAATGGAGCTTCTCTGCTACTCCTGCTACTGGGTTTGCGAGCACTAGCTGTAACAGAATTGAAGCCAAAAATAAGAATTAAGTATTTTCCTCCATTAATCAAACAGGTGATATGCCGCGATGAGGATGACGATGAAGGTTCTTCTTACTCGCATTGATCTATTCTGGAGTGTCTTGTGAAGCTCCAGAAGCGCTGCGATGCCGCTTGTGTCTACCGCTGTCACAGCTGAAAGAGTTTCGAGCTCTCATTACGGAAAGAACACTTTTTATGGCGAAATCCTGCTATTTCTACAGCTAAGTACTCACCAGATAGATCCAAAATCACGCATTTTATGTTACTCTCCATCATCTGTCCTGCTCTTTCCTCTTCCTCTCTTACCCATCTCAAGATCCTAAGAGTAATCACCGTTAATGGAGGAAGGAACTACGATTATCAAGAAAAACAACACGAAGATGAAGTTTGGAGCAGAGAAGAGAGAACCAACCTTTCTTGGAGGTACATGGAGTTGGCGAAGTAGATAGGAGACTCAATGCTGAGAATGAGGAAAGAGGGAACCCTCTGAGCTTCCCTGTATTGCTCAAGATCTCTGTAGCTCTGTGTTCCTGGAACATTCCCCAAGGCAGCAATGTTCGGCCTTATCACATGTATCAGAATTTTGAATGTTGAGATTCCCACCTGCAAGTTGAATCAAAACCAAAGTTCAATATCAATTTCTGCTTCAGATTCAACACACAGATTATGAGATCATACGAGGTTTTAGATTGACCCAAACTTAATCACTCGACTAAAAAACAACATCGAATTCAGTACCACATCGGCAAGTCTCAAAAGAAATGCTAGGTATATATATGAGAACATACTCTTACTTCGATAGGCGATAGACATATGTTAGTTCAAAAATAGGAGTGTATGTGATATTCACCTTGAGGTGTAAATCTTACACGAACAAGCATGAGATTTGGTCTCGCATAAACGAGCCTCAAGCGAGATGATGAGTATATAAAGGAACACACATTTGCCCCTATAGATGTATTTTAAGATAGTAAAGCTAATTGGTGGGCTGTAGCATCCTGTGAGGGATGCACCGTTTGGCAAATCTCACATCAGCAAAACACGAGAAAAATGCTGGATATATACAAAAGCGCACTCATACTCTAGTAGATACATTTTGAGGCAAAACCGTTAATAATTAGAAACTGTATAGTTAAACATGCTTGGACTAGTGTAGTCCTAGAATGGGTGACCTTTCTGGAAAGCTGATCAACTACGCAGTTTCTTAGAAGTCAAAGCGGACAATATATATGATAGGATAGGCTATTACATATAGTATTAGGGCCATTCCACTTGACCTCTTGAGCAATGGTGAGGCAAACCTTAATAGAGACGTTGTTTCCCAAAAGTGAGGTGCATGTGATATCCCGTGAGGGATGAACCCTTAGGTAAATCTTATATCGACAAAGTAAGGGAGAGATGCTGCGTATATATGAAAAAACACCCATACCCTCGTAGGCTCCTGGGACAGGTGACATTCAGTTTTCTAGTAGTCAAAGAGGATATTATCTACGATGGACTTGGCTGTTATAATAACTAATAATTAAAACTTGAGTGACCTTCAGTTTGTCAGAAGTCAAAGCAGACACTATCTACGGTGGGCTAGGTTGGTACAATAAAGTAATAACTAAAACTCGAGAGAACTTACAGCAATGGCGAGGCCCATTTGAACTGAGATGAAGAGGACACCAAAGAAGGCAGTGAGACAGGCAATGAAATCAAGCTTGTCAACCTTCCACAAACCCACTGCAGCTCCAAGGTCAATGAGGCCGATGACTGCAGTTATGATGATGACTGAGAGTATCACATTGGGTGTATAGTAGAACAGAGGCATGAGAAACAGCAATGTAATAAGCACAACGGAGGCCATAACTATGTTGGAAACTGCTGTCTTTGATCCAGCATTGTAATTCACTGCTGACCGAGAAAAAGAACCTGTAAAACTTCGTCTGTTAGACAAAATCATACCATTTAACACAAATTTGATTTATCATGATGTTTATATAATTACATTATATATCTACAAGTTTCTGCTTGTACCTGTGGTGACATAGCAAGAAGTGCAGGAACCTGCCATGTTCATGATTCCAATGGCCATCATCTCCTTGTTTCCATCTATCTGGTAGCTCTTCAGAGATGCAAATGTTCTTCCCACAGCAAGCCCTTCCTGTAAGAACAGGAATGGAATTTGATTCATCCCTTGGCAAATATGTATGAACCTGAAAGAAATTTATTCGTGTTTGTGCAATTAATGTTAAAGAGTTATCAATTATAACAGCTCATCTCACCGTAGATATCACCTGCTTTGGCTTCTGAAAAACTGTGTGGTTGAGCAGCGTCTTGGAAAGGTCACCGTTCTAGAACAACTCTAATCCAAATACGTTTAACTATGGAGTTCTCATTATTATCCCCATGATTTTGCCTCAAAACACATTTATGAAAGTATGAGCGTGTTCCACTTTCATATATGCCTAATATCTCTCTCATATTTTATCGATATAAAATTTGCCTAAAAGTGTATCAATCCCTCACGTGATATCACATTAATGATACAAAATAAGGTTAATTTTCTTATTAAATATATATATATATATATGATGTGAAATCAGATTGATTTGAATGTTGGTGAAATAAAATATATTTTTAAATTATAATTTGTGTTGAATACGAAATAAATATAAAAAATGATATGGTGCTTTTAGGCATTAGCCTCGCTCCAGATTGACTTGACTCTGAACATGTCAAGAAATTTAAACTGGTTCGATTTTCTAGCTTGAACAAAAGTCAATTTTATTATACTTGTAAATAAAAGGCAAATAACTTCCTATTTTATGATTGATGTTGCAAATAAATATTTTTTTTGATAAATTATTTTGTAAAATAAATGCTGGAAGCAATAACAGCATAATTGCAGGCTGTTAAAATTCAATTCTTCTATGAATTAACCTAAAAACCATCATTAGAATTAAGAAATTAAAGTAATCACTTGAAGAACTTACACACTCAAAAGTTGGATTAGGACTTTCGAGTTTCGAGTTGTCTTAAACCAACACTATCCTTGAATCACGATCCATTCAAGCCGAATACGACACAAAATTCAAAGAAGTTGCCCAAAGAGAAAACTTCAACACAGTTAATCAGGTCATATTTGACCAAGCTAAAGCAAAAGATTGTACTATAAATGATCAGACCAGAATTTGTGCTGGCTCAATGAAAGGGTGGAGTTAAATTGAAGTTTTGCGAATTTTATTAGATTCGTGTCATCCAACGTCTGACTCATTGACCCGTTTTGACGCCCTCGAAATTACTAGAAGAGTCTCGAGCTGGAAACTCACTGTGAGAGAGAGCATCCCAGAGACAATTCCTGTTTTAATTGCAAGGCCCAAGTGGGTGCCATGAAAGTACAGCATATTGGCTGAGGGAGGGTTCAAGCCTTTCTGTAAGTGCCCAATCTGTTCACCAAATGCAAAGCAAATTACTTCAAATGATGCTTTAGATTTATAAAAAAACTAGGGTAAATTGCATCTGAGATCCTGAAGTCGAGAGAGCGTTGCAAATTAGTCCTAACTTTTGAAAAATAAAACACCGAGTTTTGGTCCCTCTTTCAGAATCTTGCCATTTTAGTTGGTTGTTTTAAATATCAAACGTGAAGTTTGATAACTAATTTCAATAATTTATATTTTTTAAAGTACCATTATGCTCATTTATCTTCACCATTCCTTTCTGTTGCCTTTTTTCATTCTAGAAATTTAAAACTAAAATTAATATTTTAAAATTATATTCTAAAAAATTAATGATTAGAAATAATCTTATGGCATAAAAGCAAAAAATTTATAGTTATATCTTAATTGAGATCAAACTATAGCACTTTTATAACCACAGGAGCCGAGATGCAATTTACCCAAAAGAAACTATATATTTTTAGGGGGAGAGAGAGAGAGAGTGTGTGTAATGAATTTTAGTCCTTACAATTTTGACACCATGGTTCTGAGCTTTGAAAGCAAAGACAAAGATGGTGGACAGAATCACTGAGGTTAGAGGTGCTGCTGCTGCTACCCAGAAAAGCTTAGGCCTCCTCATTCCCTGCATCATCAACCGTTATAAAATCGACTAATTCAATGTTGAGTTGAAATCGAAATTTTGCGAAAAAGGAAGCTCACAATTTGCCTTGTTATAAGAAGGAAAGCCAGGAATGAGAATCCCATGAGCACTGTCTGCCAACCCCACTGCACAGCATATAATAAAACTGTCATGTCTCCAAAGTTTGCACTTTATTGGTCTGATTACTGTAATAATTTTGGTAACTACCTCCGTTCTGTGGCTGAAAACTGAAACCATGACTGGCACAAATCCCATCTGGGTAGTGAAGTGTTCAATTCCAAGCAGTCCTTTAAGCTGCTGCAGTGATACAATGATTGCTGCTCCCCCTATGAACCCAATCAACGTCGGTTTCGACAAGAAATCGACTATGAATCCCAGCCTATTACATTCGAATGTACCACTCCTGTCAGTTTTTAAGTCTTCTTCAAGCGATTCACTTTAGAATTGACACAAACATACATGTAGTGAAACTTTAGTATATTTGGTTCGAATAAACACATAATTCAACAGGGCAGCAACTGGTATTTAATTGATTCAAACCCTGTAAAATCAAAATTTGTAAATTTCATGTTGCGCCCAACAAATTAGTAGCAAAATAGTAGTAGAAGAAGAAGAAGATGGTAGAGAAAACTATCCGAGAAATTGAGTAGCGTTTGTTCAAAATCAACTCGTGTGAAATAAAATTGATTTTACGGGAGATTGAATCAGTATATACACACACAAAAAACATGTCATGATCTTAGATGTTAGAAGCTAATTCGGATGATGTAAATAAAAAAAAAAACCTGAGGAAACCCAAGGAAGCTTGGAAGACACCAGCGAAGAAGGTGGCAGTAAAAGCAAGCTGGAGGTAGAGGACAGGTTCCTTCTCAGGAGAAACCACCTCCCTCAGCATGGATCCCATTACCAGTGAAGCAATTGAAACAGGTCCAACTGCAAGGTCTCTGGAGCTCCCCAACACCGAGTAGATCAGTGGCGGCACAAAGCTCGAATCTATGCAAAAAAATTGAATACGAGCAATCAGAAACTAGAAAATAGAAAAAAAATAGAGAACTACCACACACACAAACACATAAATTCAACTTGTTTCATCCCAAATTAGTTCTACATCCCTTGTTAGTGACAAACAGAAATACACTTCGAAAGAGGGAGAAAAGGTGCTGCCAGACCTCCGAAAATTTATGTGGCACTCATAATCTTAAAATCAATAAAAAGAACTTTCAAAAACAAATCAACATTATGTTCTTCGTCTTTTTATTCAAACATAGCTTAAAACTCACATAGACCAATGATTGGCGGCAGGTCTGCAAGCTTAGCATAGCTTATTCCCTGCAGAAGAAGATTACAGAAAGAACTAGCATCAGCTTAGTTCGGCATCAAAGTTAAGATTTGACTGAGGCTATAAGCTATAGAGAGCTAACCTGAGGGATTGCCAAGCTAGCAATGGTGAGTCCGGAAATAACATCAGATTTAAGGAGCTGAAGGCTGTATTCAGACCCCCATTGAAAGATTGGGAAAAAGTATTGAACAGCAAGAACTAGTTTTCGGAGAAAGGACCGGTTCTTGTACTGATAAAAGGGGTCGTCGGGGAAGAAGACCTCCCCCAGTCCGTCCTTCAAGGCTGGAAGAGTCTTCTTCCTCTCAGGCAAGGAGACTTTGTGAATCTCTAATGGCTCCATGGCAGGAGGAGGAAGAGAAGACTCTAGGTCTTGGATATCTGGGAATCTGTCCACTCTTTTTGGTCCTCCACACATGGCTGAAAACAAGGAAGAAGAGGGGATTATGTGAGCGCAATGTAGAGAAGAAGAGGCTTGAGGAAAGGTTGAGGAGAAACTATGCTATTTATAGAGCGCTAGAGATGAAACAGAGCATACAGAAGGAGGGAACAGTGCTGAAGTGGTGAAAATAGACAAGGCCACAATGAGGTCTTTTTTGTCTATTCACTGTGGAAGGAGAGGCAGTGGTGGGCAGAGCCAAGTTGAATTCAAGTTTTTTTCTTGATAAATTTTAAAAAAAGTTTAATTTTGTCATAAATTAAAAAAATATATTTTTTTTGATAAACTATTTTGATATCAGTATCTCTTTGATCCAATGTTAATATATCATGTAGCATATTATGATCAAAAAAATATATATTATGTAACATAATATAATAAATTAAATAAAACAAAAAAAAATTACTTTTAAAATTCACAATTTCTGCTGTCTTTGTCGTGGACTTAAATTCTCATACTTCTTTTTCTCTTATTCCAACTTCTTCTACTTTTTTATCATCATTGATCTATTAATCATAGAACAGAATTAAGTTTGAGTTTGATTGAACTTAAATTCGAGCATTTTTTTGATATTAAATTAGTGTCTTTTAAAAATTAATATATTTGGATGTCTGTATTATTTATAGTATTCTTTAATTTAATTCAATATTAATGCACATTATGTAGCATAATGTCACAATTTTAAAGAAAATTCACAATCTCTAATGCCTTCATCACGCAATCAAATCCCCATGCTTTTTTGTCTCTTCAACACCCTCGTATCCATGTTATCGTAATTTGTTCTCAGATGCAATGACATGTAATTATCGATTAATTTTAAATCACGTTCACTTTAAAGTAATAATTTTGCTATTTTTTGCAATGTCATCTTAATATTTTATCAAACTAAATAATTAATCTCTACAATTATTCTATAAGATATAACATTGCCACAGAATCATACCCATCTTAAATTTCTAATTATCACGAAATTAAGGTAATTAAAAATTATACTAATTATTTATCGTGCATATATTTCAATTTTTCGAGTCAATTTACAAATTGCATGCATGTCACTCGTAACTTGAATTCGATAAAAAAAAAATTACTCATAAAAAAAACTTATACTGAAATTAATTGAATTTTTTTCACTTTGAATAACAAGCAAATGAGTTTTAACTGCCCTATTTTGCATTTTTTATAGCATTTAATGATGCACTTTTTTTAATTCTATTGATGCACTTATTTACTTAGTGTTGTTTATTTAGAAGTGCTCTTACTATACAACAACAAGCTAATCATTTATTTTATTATGTGAAGTTGGCTAGATGAATATTTTATTTTTATTACACTCTTTTAAATAATAAATGTTCATTTAACTCAAAATATATAAGATTATTTTTTATGATTTTTTTTTATATAGTGAAGATCTAATAATTCAACTTTTCTTATTAAAATTTCTATCAGCCCATAATTTATATATCAAATCATGTAAACTAACTCTTTCTGAGCTTATTTATAATTAAGGTACTCTAGCTATCTCGCAGGTATACTTATTTTTTATCTTGTTCTTTTGCGTTTATCCGCATATTTATCTTAATATTCTCATTTCTATAATATTTATCCTATTTGTATGTTTCTGCTTGGTAGGCCAAAATTCAACACTATATAATTTCGTTGTCTTACAACTATTTTATAAAATTTATTTTTAAATTTAAGTGATACTTTTCTATCACATAATATGTTACATATATTTTTTACTTTATTCATTCTTCTTGGATTTTGTTAATAAAATCTTCATCTATTTCACCATTATTTTATATGATTAATCTAAGATATTTAAACTGTTCATTATTCTCGATAATTTAATCATCAATTATTTTATTACAAGTGCTTTTCATTTGATAAAATTTATACTTTATATATTCAATTTTTGAACTGCTGAGATGAAAATCTTTAGGTTCATAGTTTTTCTGCATAACTTGAATTTCATCTTAATACTTTTTTTAGTCTTATTAAAGAAGTTTTTTTGATAAAAGTGTTCTTACTACCACACAAAAAAAAAGAGAGAGAGAAGTGCCCTTTGGGCATGTAATAGTGTGACACGTGGGCAATAGTTTTTTCTTCCAAATTTGTTGTTCTAAGTTCTACGTGTGATTGGATATTGATCATTTTTTAATTTAAATATAATCGTATGCCAAATCATATATAAATAAATATATAATTAAAATGCTTATTTTATAGCAGGAATGAATCTTAACTCAAATAAAAATCATAAATTTTAACATCTAGTTGATTTTAATTATCATTGATTATATTAATTTGAATAAAGAGAATTTTTTTAACATATATGAGAAACTTGAGATTAATGGACTGAGGTTGAATTGGAGTGATTCATTTTTTTGAAGCCGTTTGGTTTAAATATATCTAAAATTAAATATTTAGTTTTATATTATATTTAGATAACATTAAATGTCACAAAATTATTATTATTTTTTGATAAAATATCACAAAATTATTAATCCTATATAAAGATGGACATTGTATGATTGTACTGATTAATAAAAATTGGAGATGCTAAAAATAGTTTAATGCTAATTTTTTTTTACATAAAATAATAATAATAATAATTTATAAATAATATAAATATTTAAATAATAATAATAGCATTTCCATGAGATTTTTTCAGGGTTTTAAAAATCAGTGTCATCCTCGGTTTTGATCACAAAATGAAAGTCTCGATTATAATAATTTTTATAGTTTTCATAATTTTGATGTTGTTTCTATAAAATATTAATATTAAATTTATTAAAAATATAATTATTTAAATATTTCATTTAGGGAGGCGTGAGTTTCGGTAATGCAATTTTGCTAAAATTTGATAATTTTAGTCAAAAAAAAATGCATGTGGCTCCATTCTTAATAATTTTATGAGATAATTACCTACATGTCACACAATTTAGCTTTATTTATGCCTTACCCATCCATTCTTAATTAATTACGCTATGCACACTCAAAATATTATAAAATCTTACATACACACATTTGAGTTAAAATTTAATCAAAATCTATTTGAAAAAAATATTCTATTAGTAAATCATTAAAATTATATTTTTACTCTTAATGGTATATATTTTTCTCTTCCTCAATACTACACTAAAGCGCTGATTTGTCCTAAAATCAATTCACATCGCGGATATCTCATTCCTTTGCCGCCACCTAAATATTTAAATTTTAGAATTTTCACTCAAAATATATTTAAATATTCTTAAAATAATATGATGAACGGCTCAGATTTTTTGTAATCTAACTATAATTAGGTTATTGAAAAATTATGATTACTCATTATAATAAAAATAAATTAAAATGTGTGTACGTAAGATTTTATAATATTTTGAGTGTGCATAACATAATTAACTAAGAATGGATGGATAAGACATAAGTAAAACTAAATTGTGCGACATATAGGTAATTATCCCTAATTTTATTTGATAATTTTAGTCAAAAATTATATATTGATGCTTAATATTATAATTTTATGTTATTATCTAATTTGATGCTGTTAATCTATTCTTTATATTAATTTTTGCATGTGGCTCCATGCCCAGCTTTCCCGTTCAAACAAATTATTAAGAAAAAAATATAAATATAATAAGAGAATGCTGCGTACGTTTTTCTATGTTTGTTATCTCACGTTGTTCTCAAAAAAATGTGGACACATTTCACCACACATTTGCATATAAAATTCTCAATTTTCATTTTTTTTTGGAAGTTCATAGGAAAAAGAGCATAAAATATAATAAAAGTTAAATTTCATCTGAGTTTTTGTGGTTATTTCATAAAAGCCAATAAATTTGATTTTTTTTTATTTCAATCCTGAGAAATAAAAAATATTTAATGTGGGTCCGATGAACTCGAGGTTTTACAAAAGTAACGTTAAAAGATTAGACAATTAAGTGATGTCAATATGACTAGTATGTGTTATTTGTGGTGGCGTATTAACTAAAATATTATCTCTTCCTGGATGTCTATAATTTTTAACTACTCAAAGCACCACAAAAAAGCTGATAGTCGTCAAAGTTAGCTTCTTTGGTTTGTTGTTTTCGCAGACCATTTTGTGTTTCTATATCGTGCAAATATCATAGCAGATTCTTAAAGTTAAAGCTAGTGTCAAATGGATTTAAGTTTTTTTTTTTTTCAAAAAATATCATCTGGGATCTTGAAGTTGAAAGATAATGTCAAATAGGTCCCTCTATCAAAAATATTATTAAATATCAACAAAAGTACTATTTTACACTCTGATGCTCTACGACGTCGACCAACTATGTCAGAGAGGAGAGAGCACGCAGGGAGAGGAGAGGGAGAGCTGCGCATGCAACACCTCTTGCCGTCATTCATACCGCGACAGAGAGAGAGAGGTGGCATCGTGCATGCCCCCGGGTGGACAGCAACAACAGTGCATGAGACATCCTGTGTTGTCGTCCATACTAGAGTAAAACAGAGAGGGAGGAGTGCACGACGTCTTCTATTGTCATTTATCCTCGAGCGAGGGATCGTGGTAAGGATACGGTAATTTTGTAATTTCAAAAATAAAATTTATCAAAAATTAAAATTTTCATTAAGATGAAATTAAAAGTTTAACAGAAATAGTAAAAATAGACTCTTGTAAAATATTTAAGTCAAGCGAGAACCTATTTAAAAAAATTTAATAAACTAGAGACTTAGATAATATTTTTTAAAAATTATACTCATTTAATATTAGGAGTTTTTACATACAGGACATGAAATTTATACGAAATTACGTATTTTACCATCAATTCATAAATATTACCACTATCACACCATATTCATTTAAATTTTACTCATTTCACATATTTCACATCATATTTTTTGATGGTGAACTTCACATTTCTAAATTGGCCTTGATCTTAACTATATTATTAATATACTAATTAAATACTATAAATAAATTAATTTATATAAATAATAATTTAAATGTTTATGAATTTATGTATTTTAATTTATTTATCCTACTTAAAATTTTCAATTAGGGTGCCGAATTTAAATTCACATGACTATAATTTTTAATTGAAGTAAGAAAATTGATGTGTTTACAGTAAAAAATAAAAATATATATTAGAATTTAAATATTAATGAATTTATGCATTTTAATTTACATATAATATTATAAAGTATATGAAATATGTGAAATATGTGAAATGCGTAAAATTTAAATGAATATGGTGGGATGGTGGTAATATTTACGAATTAATGGTGAAATATATAATTTCGTGTAAATTTCATGTCCTGTATGTAAAAACCCCAAATATATATTGGAATTTAAATATTAATGAATTTATGTATTTTAATTTACATATAATATTATAAAGTATATGAAATATGTGAAATCTGTGAAATGCGTAAAATTTAAATGAATATGGTGTGATAGTGGTAATATTTACGAATTAATAGTGAAATGCATAATTTCGTATAAATTTCATGTCATGTATATAAAAACCCCTTAATTAATAGTGTCCTCTAACTTCAACATGATATTTATGATTTAAACTCGTCGAACACAATTGCGGAGATAAAATTCAAGCTCAATCGCTGAGCCCAAGCATGATCTACCATAGGTGTGACTTTGACATTGGCTTGAACTTATTAAATTATTGTTTGCAATGTTCCTAAATGCTCTTTAATTTGAACTATAATGAGCTACATGAGCTCTAGAAGTTACACTATTGGTGACCATTCATTATCTTTGAGCATGGCACCAAAGCAAGGAATCCAGATATAGGAAGAAATTTGTTGTTGGAATGTATATCAGAATCAGATGCAAATATATAGAAGATCAGCCTTGTTATGCATGTTCAACGAGTATTTGAAACGTCGCAATAACTTATAACATCCCGAAAATTAAGTTGGTACGGGATATATTTTAATAAGTTAATCGTGATTATATTAGTTGAAGGAGGTTTATCAAGAAATTTATATGAAAATTTAATTATAATAAATCCTAATTTATGTATGTTAAAATTATAATATAAATAATTTTATATTGTAACATTCCATAATTTAAATGTGGAGGTATTATCTACTTTAGCTTTAAGGAACTACGTAACTTGAGGTATTATAGAGCTTCCTATTATTTATCTCACAGTTTTGCCTCAAAAGATACCTCTACTACTTGAAATCACGTTATCTGCTTATACAGCTCAGGATCTCCCTCTTTTTGATGTGAGACGATTCATTACTGTATCCCTCTCACTACTATTTATCAGTCTAGAAATTTATCATGAGTTGCACTCCACCTCAGTGATTTCTTTCTCTTAGTACATCACCCTAGCGATCATTCTCTTCCTTTTCGGCTACGGGCGTTACACTTATAGTCATCTTTTCATTGTCAATATCAGTAATTACATTTTGATTGATTATAACATTTACGACATTCGTCGTCTTTTCTCATTTTTTCGATCAATCAAGCAAATTTATAATTTATCCAATTTCCCCGCTATTATATGAGATTCACTGCCTACTTGCTCGGCTTCAAGATATCTCATGATCAAGGACTTCTCAAACTAAATATCAAGAAAATCTAATGAATTTCATTTGATTATGCTAATTTTTAAGGATATATATATGAAAAATAACTTAATTATAAAAAACTATATACTTTACTATTAAAGATAAAATATTAAATAAATTATACTGAAATATTATAAAATTATAAATTTTGAATAAAATTATATTATACTCTAAATCTTGAGCTCTAAAATTATAACTTATAATACAAAATCTCAAATCATATGCTCTAAATTACTTTAACACTGAAATTTAAATCTTAAAGAATAAATATTGTACTTTAATACTATATGCCAAATGTCATTTGTCTCGTGTGTGTGTATATATATATATATATATATGGGGTAATTTCATTTAAGTCCTTAAGGTTTACTCGACTTGTCATGCAGGTCCATAATTTTGAAAACTGCCAGACAGGTCCCCAAAACTTACTATATAGATCATTGTGGTCCTTAATATTTATAAAAAAACTTCCAATAAGGTTCAATTAAACATTTTCCATTAAATCATTGACTGTCAAAATTTCAATTAAGAAATTATAAATCTTTTTTAATGTAAAATTATAATTGTACCCTAGTTGGTCCTCGCCCACGTCAGTGCAATGCACCGCCACGCACACGGACGCCCTCCGCGGCGGCCAAGTGCAGGCGGCCGGCAGCACGCGCGAAGCTTCCGCGCGTAGACGCCCGCGCGGCGCGCAGAAATGGGAAATATGAAAGGGTTAAAAAGAGTATTTTCGTAATTTTAACAGCGTTTAACAGATACAGTCACAAAAAGACTAAATTGACCTACACAGTAAGTTTTGAGAACCTGAGAACCTGTCTGGCATGTTTTCAAAATTATGGACCTGCATAATAAGTCAAGTAAATCTCAAAGACCAAAGTGGAATTACCCCTCTATATATATATAATCTACTAAAAACTCAATCTAGTGAAATGATAGCCTCTATTGTGAACTTGTGAACCAGACGGATAGGATAAGATCAATGAAAATACATCAGTAATTTAATCAATAATATTTTTCTATGAAAATACATTAGTAATTTAATCAATAATATTTTTCAAAAATATATATATGAAATATTTAATTTTATAAATTTTAGTGTGATATATATACATAATATTTTATTTTTTATGATAAAATATATATTTTTTGTAATTAAAGTATTTTTATAAATTTTTCTATTTTTTATATGTTACTCTCATGCCTTGTTTCAGTACAGATAAATTTGTTAAATTGATACAAGATTGTGAAATTGTTAAATAATTTTATATGTGAATTTTGATAAAAGATTTTTTTTATAAGGAGAATTTTGATAAAAGACTGAAGTCGTGATCTCTCACTCTCTTTTCACACTTTCTCTTTTATATTTTTATAATTTCTCTTTTTAAGATCTGTTTTTAATGAAAGTTTTTTCATGAAAAATCTTTTTTTTATGAAAAGATATTCCTCAAAAGTAAATAAAAAAAAGTCATCCCTGAAAAGAACTACGTTCATAAAATTTAATGATTTTAGATTTTAATGAGAAAAGAAATGACTTTTTGTCATGTTAAAAAAACATAAAGAGATGCCAAAGGAGAAATTATAAATAGGTTTGACTTTTTAAATACAAAACTTCTGTTGTACTTGTTTAATTAAAATATTAAGATATTTATCTATATATCACATTATTTAGTTTTATTTATGCGTTACCCATTCATTCTTAGTTAATTACGCTATGCACATTCAAAATATTATAAAGTTTACATACACACACTTGAGTTAAAACTCAGTTAAAATTTAATTTGAAAAAAAAATATTTCATTAGTAAATTATTAAAATTACATTTTTACCCTTAATAGTACATATCTTTTTCTTCCTCAATACCACAATAAAGCGCTAATCTGTCCTAAAATCAATTCACGTCGCGGATGTCTCCTTCCCTTGCCACCATCTAAACATCAAAGTTTTAAGATTTTCACTCAAAATATATTTAAATATCCTTAAAATAATATGATAAATGGCTCAGATTTTTTATAACTTAACCATAATTAGGTTTTTAAAAAATTATGATTACTTATTATAATAGAAACAAGTTAAAGTGTGTGTATGTAAAATTTTATAATGTTTTGAGTATGCATAGCGTAATTAACTAAGAATGAATGAATAATGCATAAATAAAACCAAATAATGTGGCTTGTAGTTAATTATCCCTAAAATATTTATGAAATATTATAAAAAAATAAATAAAATGTCAGCTATTTATTATTTTACATGGAATCCTTCGATAATTGTTTAAATTTTCATTTCTTATTATCGTTCTCCAGCTACTCGTAAAACAATACACGACTATTTGCTACCGTTCAATCATTTTAAGTGCAATTTTGCCTTCCTCCATTTATAAATAGAGAAGTTGATCACAGGGTCGAAAGATCTTTTATTTTTGTTCCAAAATTCTCAAACTTCGTATTCACAATATAGTATTGTTTAGTTAGAAGCTTCATTTTCTCCTACAAGAATGTGAGTTATTTTGTTCGATTGAAAGAAGAGCTCCTTTTTATTCGACTCATTGTAATAATATTCTGTACTCTTTATCTTATTTGATTTGTGAAACTTGTCTTCTTTTCTCGCGATAATACTCTATTTTTTTTTCCATTTAGTTTTTATTATTTGCTTCTGTGATTGTGCTTTCCGTTTGTTTTAACTAACTATTCATGTTAGTTATGCTTGTCATATTACTGTTAATTATACCACAGTTTATTGTCAACATAAGAGAAATGTGATTAATTTATTAATAGTTGCGAGAGTAATGTAAAGGATGGAAGAATAGGTTCACTGCTAGTTATGTGGCGATCTATTGCTGCTACACCTGTGCCTCGCGTGAATCTGCGAATAGCTGTCTATTTTTGTGATTCAATATCGAGCGTTCATTCAACCAATCTCTCTCAACGTAAAAATAGATTGATTCAATTCGTACATTGGGTGATTTTCTCTGTAGACTGCTGACACATGTCATTTCAACTTCTCAATCGATCATCAAATCTCTAAACTAGTCAGCTTCTTAACTGAATTCAAACTAGAGCTGGTTGTGTGTTGGGTGATCTTAGTCCATTTTATATACGTCGCATAAAATAATTTTATGGAAATAAGTCAAGTAAATCTTTTTTTTCTCTTTTGATTGAGCAAGTCAAGTAAACCAACTAAAAGAGAAAACAAAAGAAAGAAATAAGACAAAGCGCCGATCCTAGCTTAAATTTAACTATCACAAGTTAAAGTATAGAAATAGAGCTCTTAAAAAATATATATTACATGGGAGTTGCATTGAGCATTTTTGCTAGGGATGAAGTTGAAGAAGATAAAAGACGAGAGCCAAGCGTCGAGTTTGCTAGAGGTAACAGGCTTTGGAGCTAAAATGAGCAGCTTCTAGCAATGGAATCTTCTCTTCTTCTTCTTATTACTTATTTATATCTCGATAAAGTGAAAAGAAATGGTGATATGGGTTGCGCTTTGCCACACACTTGGAATAATTAATATATTCCTTGGTGTGACTTTTGCGGTGATTTGGGTTCAAATGACAATACCTTCATGGACTCTAACGATCACTTTTTAGTGTCTTAAATCCATTGGATCTGGTATAAGACAAGTAGACAACACCAATAAACCAGTCGAATAAATTGAGAAGAACAACTTAAGTCAAATAGAAATTAGAGGATTGAGAATTTTCATCTTTAACTTTCCTTTTTTTTTGATTAAAAGTTCTGACATACTGATCTACGTGTTTGATAGGGAGTTTGGATCAAACATCGATAGTCTCCTGATATTCGAATCGAGCTAAGTTCGAATTTATTAAGACGAGCCACGAGCTATGTACAGATCGAATTGACTTTACTTGATCATATTAAAACTCAAATTTATGTCCCTAACCGATCGCCAAATATTTATTTTCGGCTAAAATACATCAATATAGTAAATATTAGTTGTTTAATCAGAGTATTATGTTAAAAAGCCTTTATATAGATAAGATCAAAGACAAAATAGTTTCTATTCTCTTTAAATTCAATAAAAAATAATTAAATACTACTATAATTACTAGTATTCAGTTAAAACAACTTATAAATAATGTATTCAATCATTTATTATAATTATTTATTTCTTATATATAAATATATATTAATTTTTATTAGGATCTCTATTAGGTAATATTGTGAGTATAGTTAATCTAATTTTAATTATTAGTTGAGGAAATTTTTAACAAAAAAATTTATTTCTTAAAGAACTTTAGTTAGCTCGATTAATTTAAAGCTCAAAGTATAAACAAGTCAACCAAACTCAAATCGAATTAAGGCGAGTTGAGTTTGAATCGTGCTTAGCATAGCATGAACTCGAACCATTCTTATTTAGTTAGTAATTGATTGCTTTTTATATCAGATATAATATTAATAAAAATGATAATAACAATAATAATAATAATTAGTAGTTATCAATTCTTAAAAAAATAAATTAAATGATTAATAGAAATAAAAACTGAGTTTCATGATGACTTAAATTTCAAATTGTCGCTGATCATTGTTCGAACTTGGGTCAACCTTGATGCAATTTAGTTTTTTATCCAACTCGAATTTTGATTATGTATGAGCCAACTCAGTTCGATGACGGTTGAGCTTCTTATTCGCCTTCGATGTCAGATTCTCTTGAGAAGACAGCGATAAAATTAGAGAAAACAGTGAAAAGTGTAAAAGAGGAGTCACTCTTATAGGCCTTGTTTGGCGCGAGAACTAAAATCAGGACTAAAATATTACTAATTTTAAAAATAATAATAATAATAATAAATAAAATTTTTCAATCATTTTACACAAACTTTAATTTTAAAAAATATTATTTTATTTCACATACTAATTAATTTTCAATAAAAATATCAATTTTATCTCACATCCTAGACCAAAATACTAAAATTCTAGTATTTTGGTCTAGAATATAAAATAAAGTTGATATTTTTATTAAAATTTAATGGGTATATGAAATAAAACAATATTTTTTTATATTAAATTTGTGCAGAATGATTAAAAAAATATATTTACTATTATTATTATTATTATTATTATTATTATTATTATTATTATTTAAACTAGTACCATTTTGGTCTTGATTTTGGTTCCTGCGCCAAACTTTAATGGGAGCCAAAGTTGACGGGAAGAATGAGATTTAATTTAAATTTTCATTGGGTTAGATAATTAATAATAAATAATAATAATTAGAGCTAATTAGACAATGTGTGAGAGAGGCAACCCGTGTGAAAGAAAGAAATTTAGGGCTCTATTTAGCGCGAGGAGTAAAATAGTACCAGTTTGAAAGCAATAATAATAATAGATAAATAAATTTTTTTAATCATTCTACAAAAATATCAATATAAAAAAAATATTATTTTATTTCACATACTCAAATAATTTTCAATGAAAATATCAACTTTATTTCACATCCTAGACTAAAATACTAGAATTGAGTATATTGGTCTAGGATCTGAAATAAAATTAATATTTTAATAAAAATTATTGAGTATATAAAATAAAATAATATTTTTTATATTAAAATTTATGTAGAATGATTAAAAAATTTATTAATTGTTATTATTATGATTTTTTAAACTAGTATTATTTTGGTCCTGATTTTGATACTTGAGACAATCAGTGCCCTAAATTGCATATTAAAATTTTAGAATATTTTAAAATTAATTTATTGACTATTTTTTGATGGCTTAAATTTTCTAAATAATGGAATCCAGGTAGAGAGCAGAGGGATGTTATAAACTAAAAAAATCTAAAATTAAAATCTTATAAGCTTTTAAATTAGAGCCTTAAAAATGCTCTTGATTTAAAATTTATGGGGGAGATTTCAAAATCCAAAAATAAACATATGGAACTTCTAAGAATTTAAAAGGAAAAAAATAAATCATAATTTCTAGTGTTGAATTTTGTTGTTAAATTAAAATATTTAAAATGTAAAAATTTATTATGGTCAGTGGAGGTTTTAAAATAAAAAATTTAAAATTTGAAATTTCTTAAATTATATATTAAAAATTTGAAATTAAAATTTTCATTTGTTTCTGTTCCTAAATTAAAATTTAGGATAAATTACACCTAGGTCCTTGAGTTTAAGGCTTAATAACGCACAGGTTCATATTTAACATCGGGGTCCTTGAGTTTTAATAAATTATCAAATGAGTTTTTTTTATTTTTTTATTATTAAAATTTTTAAAAATTATTATTATACCCCTCCCCCTCTCTCTCCTCCAGATCCCGCAAACGCGCGAGGCCGCGGGGCCGCCAGCGGT
>JAEMOT010002904.1:0-72087 GCA_019297695.1 Apostasia ramifera
TATATATATATATATATATATATGAAAATTACCTTCATAGTACAATCATGATTTTTAAGAGTTGCTTGACTTTAGTACTTCTTGAGAGGTCATCCATCACATTACTGCTCTAGCCTAAACATGCTTAACTATGAAGCTTTTTATCATTAGTGTAACTCTCGTGGCCAAAAAGTGTAGGGAGGAATTGCTGGAAGATGTTCTAAGAGAAATGAATCATTGAGGTAAAGTGCGACTTAAGGTAAAGAAATCACTGTGAAAAGAGAATAAGAATGAATCATCTTACATCGAAAAAGATGAGAGATTCTGAGCCGTATAAGTAGATAATATAATCTCAAAGTGATTCCTTTTCCTTAAGATATCACGCGATAATCACTCCCCGCTCTCTTCCGCCACAGGCGTCACATATGACATAAAAAATTGTGTATTTATTATTTATAAAGTATGAACGGGTAATATGTAAAATGATAAGTTTACTTTGATATATAGGTAATTAACCCTTTTAAAACTTCAATTATTTAGAGAGCTTATGTAGACTCGATTAAGGCTCGAGTTAGTTTGAAGAAGAATTTAGTTATAAGTCTCAATAATTCATCAAATATTATTTTAATTTTCAATTTATTTGATAATCTACTTATTTAAAACTCAAAACTATACTGAATCAATTTATAATCACTAGTTGGGATTGCAAAAATTATCTTCTTAATTTTTATAATCCAAAACTAAATAATTTGTTCATACTATTGCAAGTGCTAATTTTAAACTGAAGAAAATGATTTGACATAAAATTACTTTTATTTTAAAATATATATAATATGAAATTAAAATGTAGGTAAAATCTAAAATAAAATATATTTTAATGTTATAATTTTTTGTAAAATTTGAAATATTTCATTTTGAAAATATATTTGTGTATGATATAATCTATACATAATATTAATTTTAATCTAAATTACAGTTAATTTTTATAAGTAGGCGATGCGGTAAGTCGTGCTAGTATGTCGACATATATAAACCCTCACGATGATTTGAGCAAAATGTTGAGGTTTAAGGTCGGGATTGAGCGAAGCATATCATCTTCGTGATACAAACTGTACGATGCTGATACTCAAAGGCTCGACTCAATGGAGTCGATGCGGGAGCATTGGACTTCAAAATGACGCGATATTTTTATCCGAATGCAATAACTTTTGAGCTAATTTTATTGGGAGTGCCATCTCTGTCACATGGATTCTTGGATGTGCCCTAGAGCTGTCAAGTCTGCCACAACCACATAATCAATATTGAAATTTTTTCTTAAAAAAAAAAGAAAATTATTAGAATAAAAAAAAGAAAAATTTCAACTTAACACTCATTTTCTAATTTTTAAAGCTCAATTTAATTCATAATTTTTCATTGGTGAGTGTAAATTCGGGTTAACTCATATGCTTCGAGTTTTACCCAAAATTAATTTGACTCGAAGCAAGTCAATTTAAATCTTAATAAAAAATTTGTTAGGTCCTTATTTCGAATCAACTTGAATCTGACTTAAATCTCATTTTTAATTTAATATAACATAAATAAAGAGAAAAATAAAAAAACTAACTTCTAACTGAAAGCATAATTTTATCATCAAATATCATAGAATTAATCATTTAATTAAAATTTTAAACCCTTACTAACTATTTTAAACATTATATAGTGCTTGAAGAAATATTTCAAGTCAACCTATATCTCGTTCAACTCAAACTCGAACACAAAGTTTTTCGGATCATCTATTTTAATCTAAATTCAGACCCACACTTATATTGGTTAAAGATTAACTTTATTTCACATATTTAATATCTTTGATTTAAAAATTAATTTTATTTTACTTTATAATATTAAAATAATTTTTTTTACTCCAATTAAAAAAAAAATCAAGTTTTAACATCCTCAAGCTAATATATAAAATAAATAATAGCAGATAACACCTCGTAATTTTATCAAGTTGAGTTTGAGCTATAGTCATAATAATATTAGATTTGTTTCGAACTCGCTTGATTTATATATTTTTAAATATAAATAATATAATTGTACATATAATATATTTATTTATTATTTTTATAAAAATAATTAAAGACTGTAGTAATTGAGTAATGTTTAAAAACTAAATGAAAGCTATTTTTTTTTTGTCAAAATAATTGTCAATTAATTCAGGGCTCAAAATCAAATGCTAGCTGAGTTTAGTAAGCTCAAATTTGAAAAACTCGAGCCCTAACTCGAGTTGAAATTAACTTATAAGGCTCGACCCATTCTTACACCATTAGAATAATGCTGGCCCTAGTTGTGAACATGATGCTACCATACAAAACAAATAAAAATAAATTTTTTTCAAACATTTATTTATATATATTACTAAAAATTATGAATATTATAGTATTTTTTAAATACATATTTATTCTGTTCTTTAATTTTATAAAAATAGTGATATGTAATAGTATCATCAATTTTGAGTAAGTCGTGCTCTACTTAAATGTTAGATTTTGAATTTTGAATTGAGTTTGATTTCAAGTTAATTTTTGAAAAAAATAAGATCTAATTATAAGTCATATTTTTTTTATAATTAAATACAAGTCGCGATCTAATTAATATGTTTTTTGTCAAAATAATTATCAATTAATTCAACTGTCTTGATCAAAATTTGAACTAGTACAAAATCAAATGTTAGACGAGTTAAGTGAGTTCAAACTTGAAAAACTCGAGCCATAGTTCGAGTTTAAATCAACCTACAAGGCTCTACCCATTCTAGGACTGTTAGAATCATGCCAACCCTAATCCCAAACATGAAGTACTGACATCCTAGAGAGCTACCATACAAAATAAATAAAAATAAAAATGTTCAAATATTTACATATTTATCACTAAAAATTATAAATATTAAATACTATTTTTAAATACATATCTCTTTCTTTTTTTTATTTTTCATGAAGATAATTATATATAAGTAAAAGTATTAATATTGAGCTAGTTTTGACATGTCATGCTTTACTTAAAAGGTGAGATTTCGGATTTTGATTTGGGTTCGATTTTAAGTTGATTTTTGAGTTAAATAGAGTCTAATTATAAATTATATTTTTTAATAAAATTTTAATATATATATATATAATATATTAAAATATTATATTATAAATTCATTTTTAAATTTCATATATATATTTCTAATTTCACTTTTTTAATATAAATAATTATAAAGTATTCACATATACAAAATTTTTAACTATGTTTATTTATACATATATTACGTTGTTACAAGTTGAATTAATTATTTTTTGGGTGAGCGATATCAAGTCGGAAAAAAAACGAGTTGAATTCCAATTGAATAAAATATAAAAATACTTCAATTTTTGCATAAAATTGCCACCTATAAATATCATTAGTGTTCCAAGTTTTGAGTAGTATGAACGTATTTTTTTAGAAAAATTAATTGCATATCATAGTAAATTTATTATTTTATGAATTATCTATTTATACTTAATAAATTATATAATGCATACTTTTATAATAATATATATACCATAAACTACCAAAAATATTATACTTGATATATCACAATTGTAGTATAGAAGTCTAAACGGCTTCAAGACCATTTTGGTTTTGCTCAAGATAAAAATAATACTAAATTAAAATAATAATAATAATAAATAAATAAATTTTATTATATCCTACACAAAATTTAATATAAAAATTTTATTTTATTTCATATACTCAATCATCTTTAATAAACTTATGATCTTTATTTTATATTCTAAACTAAAATATTTTATTTGTTAAGGATGTGAAATAAAATGAATAGTTTTATTGAAGATGATTGAATATGTAGAATCAAATAAAATTTTTTATATTAAAATTTATGCAGAATGTAATAAAAATTTATTTATTATTATTATTTTTTAATCGAATGCTATTTTAGTATTTGGCAAGACCAAAATAGCCTTGGGGATAAATGAGCACTAGGGGCCTATTTGCTTGTAAGATTTAATTTAATAACGTTAAAATTAAACCTAAATAAAGATATTTTTTTATTGAAAGTTATGAATGATATGAAATAAGGTTAGTTATTATGTTAGGATCTGTGAGAAATATGATATAAAGTAAATTATTATGTTGGAATATGTGTGAGATATGATATAAGTTAGTTGTTATTTTAGTAATATGTATAAGATGTGAAATAAAATTAATTTTTAATATTAAATTTCACGTGTAATGTGATAAGTCTGTTTAAAATTAAATCAGATTAATTTTAAACTCGTAAACAAACAAAGCCTAGAAATAGTTTTTATATACTTTGTGATGTGTATAATATAATTTATTAAGTATGAATTAATAATATATAAAATGATGATTTTATTATGATACATGAGAATTTTTTTTTAAAAATATTTTGAATGCATTTTCTTATATAGCAATTATACATATATCACTAAAATTTAATTATTTTATATATTTAATATTTAAATATTTAATATTATATATTTATCAAAAAAATTATATAAAATTATAATTTTTATTACATATATATCACTATTTTGTGATATAAGTTTTATATATTGTAATTTTTATATAAATTTTTTATTATTATGATCCCGTTTGTCTAGAAGTTTAAAATTAATATGGTTTAATTTTAACTAGGCATATCACATCACACATAAAATTTAATATTAAAAATTAAATTTATTTCACATCCTACACATATTACTAAAATAATAACTAATTTATATCACATCCCTCACATATTCTAACATAATAACTAACTTTATATCACATCCCTCACATATCCCAACATAATAACTAACTTTATTTCACATCATTCACAATTTTTAATAAAAATATATCTCTATTTAAATTTAATTTTATTTTTTTTAAATTTAACCTTACAAACAAACACACCCATAATGTTAAAAATTTGAGTATTAAATATATAAAATGTGTAACGTCCAAATTTAAGCCATCTGCCAGTCAGCAAAAGGAAGGTATTTCTGCAACGACAAATATTCGAGGAACTTTGATGCAAATAAACCAGCTTTAGAAAAATATTTTCTTTTTTAATAATGGAAATGCCGACTTTTACCGCCGTAGAAAGGCGTGGATTCAAATTCCACGGCCCGATCTGACCCGATGTGGTCCAAACCCTGATCGGGTCCACCCGCTAGCTACCGTACGCCGCCGGAGCACCGTGTGAACAAACCAACTAAATCTGCACCGTCCGAGTTCCCATAACCAGGGCCGATCGTTGCCCTCACACGGCGCACCGACGCGCATGTTAGCAGCAGTGGCCCCCGCGATCCCCGAAATGGCAAAAAACCATTCGGCTTGCTTTTTTATCACTAATACGCGGTCACGTGACCTCCTCGTTGAACGCCTCTCTCTCTCCCCACCTCTCTCTTTCTCTCTCTGCAGTGGCCGCTGATTTCTGCTGCTTCGTCGTCGCCTCTACTACTGTGCAGGTGTAGAGGGGGGAGCGGATTATTGAGGTGAGCTTCTTACCAGGTTTAATTACCCTTCGTCTTTACTCCTCCTGTTCGGTTTCCTTTGCTTTCTTGCCGTTCTTTTCTCCATTCCTTTCTTGATCCATCCATTCACATTCCTTAAATACCTAGCCCCCCCACCCCCACCTCCCCCCCCTCTCTCTCTCTGACAAAGTATTTATTCTATTTAAACATGTATGCTTCCTCTAGCCACATGCACCTGTAGCTGCTCTGCTCGGCGTTTCAGATCAGGGGCATCTGCTGTTCCGATGGAGAACTGGGTTTTTCAGGGTAGCCCCCGCATGTTCAAGATTTCGGTTTAAGATGAGATTATTGGCCTTGGGTTTCTGCTGATTTTTGATTCTAACTTGCGGCAGCGGCTCGAGAATCAATTTGGTGTCTTCGTGGGTATTGGGGGAATGGGATTTCTTCTTGTTTGAGGTCTTCTTTTCGTTTCTACCATTCTGATGGCCGGAATTGAGGCCTCCATTTACGCCCACAGTCCCGTCCATAAGGCCGTACTGGCTCGGGATTATACCGAACTGAGGCGCCTGCTGTCGTCTCTCCCAAGGCTCGCCGACCCATCCGACGTTAAAACCGAGGCGGCGTCGCTTGCGGAGGAGGGGAAAGCTGATTCCATATCTGCCGTCATCGATCGCCGTGATGTCCCCAGTAGAGAGACCCCTTTACATCTTGCTGTTAAGCTCGGGGACGCCACCGCGACAGAGATGCTCATGGTCGCCGGCGCCGATTGGAGCTTGCAGAACGAACAGGGCTGGAGTGCTCTTCAGGAAGCGATTTGCTCGCGGGAAGAGAATCTCGCTCGGATTATTGTCAGGCACTACCAGCCCCTTGCCTGGGCAAAGTGGTGCAGAAGGCTCCCGCGGGTCGTGGGCACTATGAAGAGGATGAGGGATTTCTACATGGAGATCACTTTCCACTTCGAGAGCTCGGTGATCCCATTCATTTCGAGAATCGCCCCTTCTGATACTTACAAGATTTGGAAGAGGGGTTCGAACCTTCGAGCAGATATGACTCTTGCCGGTTTTGATGGTTTCAGGATTCAGAGATCTGATCAGAGCATTTTGTTTCTAGGCGAGGGCTCTGAGGATGGTAAGGTGCCCCCTGGGTCACTTTGCATGATATCTCACAAGGAGAAGGAGGTAATGAATGCTTTGGAAGGTGCCGGAGCTCCGGCAAGCGAGGCGGAGGTGCTGCAGGAGGTTGCAGCAATGTCCCGAACTAATATATTTCGGCCGGGAATCGATGTCACACAGGCTGTTTTGGTCCCTCAGCTCACATGGAGAAGGCAGGAGAAAACAGAGATGGTTGGTTCTTGGAAAGCCAAGGTGTATGATATGCATAATGTAGTGGTGAGTGTCAAATCTCGGCGGGTTCCTGGCGCTATGACTGATGAGGAATTCTTCTCTGCTTGTAATGATAATGACACCGAGAGCGAAGAGTACGAGGATGTCTTGACAGAAGAGGAGAAGAAGCAGTTAGAGTTTGCGCTTAAAATGGAATCACCTGATACGGTGGATGATAGCTATCCCAATGGTTTTGTGGGTCATCGGCATAGTTGCTTTGACGAGAGGGAGATTCCCATTGAGGATATCAGTGGGTGCAGCACCAATGAGGGTAACAATGACAAAAAGGGATGGTTTGCTAACTGGGGAAAGAGAGGACAAAGCCGCAAGCCTGAAGGACAGCAGAAGATAGTACCACCAAGGAGCTCTCTTTCTGTGGATGAGAAGGTGAGCGATCTCCTTGGTGATTCTCCATCAAGGTTACAAAATAGGCCGGGAAGACATTCAGTCGAGGTTGCAGGGAGAGGGGAAGACCTTGGGAGAGGAAGGGATAAAGATTCGAGGAGGCCTGCTTCATATTCGGAGAATGGTCATCGACGGAAAGAAAGTAGCAAGGAAAGTGAGTATAAAAAGGGCTTGAGGCCTGTACTTTGGCTTTCTCCTAGCTTTCCACTTCGAACAGAGGAGCTTCTCCCTTTGCTTGATATTCTTGCTAACAAGGTTAAGGCAATTCGCCGTCTTAGGGATTTGCTAACAACAAAACTTCCTCCTGGTACATTTCCTGTAAAGGTATTGTTTTTTTTTGAAATTCAGATATTTTGGACTTGTTCAATACATTTTTTATGCGTTTGACCATGTCATTGTCTACTGATTGAGACATGCAATTGTTTTATGTATTTGCACAGTAGAAGCTTGTTAGAGTTGTTATGGTACTTTGACTTATTCTTTCATGTTATAGCCACAAATGTGGATGTTTCGCTTTTATATGGTATGCATCATATTATGCATAGCACAAACCTTTATTATTGGCATATGCTACCTTTAATAACATCTTGTACATTTCTATATTGTCAAGATGATATCATAGCTAGATTAATTTCATCGCATCTTTAAAGACAAATTTCTAAAACTCAGTTAAACCATTGATGTGAAATGATGTCTTATTTTGTTAGTCTTGATGCCTGATTTCTATATGGTTTTAGATGTGGTTATAGAATAGTATTTTTTAAATGTAGAATGAGTTATCGAAGTAAACTTCCCGATTTATTTCGTTGGTTAGAGCTGCAACTAGGTTAGATTCTGGTCGGTTACAGGTGTTTCTTGTACCTGACCCGAGAATCGCAACAATTGAACCAAATCCAACACCAATTTTTGGGTTCGGTTCAGTTTGGGTTTCGGTTCTATAAAGAGGGACAAAAGCTTTCACTTTTTGAAATTTTGCAAGCCTCAAACAGCAAGTGTTCATTTGCGAAAACATAACCGCTGCAAGAAAAAAAAAACCACTTTTATCTCTTTCCCTGCTGCTGCTTGCTATAAAACTTGTACAGTGTGATTGCATTTTTTCTAATCCCTACATGCACTGGGTTGGGCTGTATTTCTTTTCCAGACATTTAAAAGTTCCCCATGCATATGGTTGTTCTACTTTTTTTTTGGGTTAACTAATCCAATTATGCCATCTGAAAAAGTAGTTTAAGTTTCCCAATGCTTCTTTCAAAGATTTCAATTTTTTTTGAAACCTAAGTGACTAAGATTATTAAACATTGTAGAAAAGGTTATATCCTAATTATTGCTTAAGGTAATTCTTTTAGTGGTATTTACATTCTTCCCACTCAAAAGTACTTTATTTGCGTATTAATCATTCAATTCACAATATTACGTTTGGGTGTATTTTCAACTTTGTTTTATGGAAAGTGTAGGTATTGTGTTCTCTACTGCATTTGAATACAAGGGATACTGTTCTATGTAGTCATATAAGGTATGCAAGATGTAAGAATTGATAATTGGGTGTTTGATATATAAACAAGATGATTTTTAAGTGTCACACATATGTAAACTTAGTTCATTAGTTCATCGAAGACCAGCATGAAATCATTGCTTTGTGATTGATGCTTGCATGATGCAAGATTTGCATGTGATTAATGTTGTTTGCCATTTGCCAAATATGAATAGAACGTGGATATGAAGAGCTTTTTTCTGGTACAACTACTTTAGACCTCACTTATATAGTTGGTCACATGAATATTTTGCTCAGAGTTACTTTCATTGTAGATAATTTAAGAGGTTGGGCTTCAATTTAATTTGTATTTCTCAGTTTACTAGACTTTCAAAGAATTCATAAGCTTAACTGAAAATTCACTTCTTTGTTACCAAACTTTGAGTCAAGTTCTAGTGAATTTGGTTAAAATATAATACAAAAATGTATGTGTTCATATAAGTACATATACATATGTATATATGTATGTGTGCATATGTATATATCTTTTGTATATACTAATTTAAATCAATCAAATCAAGTTAATTACGCTGGTTTTGTTCCATTAGTTCTGCCACCGCTCTTTCTTAGAAAGAAAGCTGTCATCTTGCACTTTATTGCATTCCACCAATTGAATGTCTTGAAAAGAGCATGGAGCAGTATAGTCTGTATAGATCTAGCACAATCAAAAGTAGATAAAGTTGTTTGTTTTCTTCAATTTGTCGAGAACATACTTTTGAAGTCAGATGACATGTTTCTAGAATGGCCTTATCTACATAAAAGGGGAATCATTTAAACAAAAGCTATCAGTCTTCTTTTGTGGGTATAGTTCGAGTAATCTTCAAGGTCCGTATTCTTGTGCGGGAAGTCTGAGACTGAAGGCAATTTTGTTGTACGAGAAAGAACATTCCAACTAAATTGATTTTAGCAAATTGATGGTTCCAGATTAATCATAATTACCATCAGTAGCCTTTGTTACTAAAATGGTCAAGGAGATCAAATTGGGACATCCAATCAAATCGTGAGATTCAATCTTGAGGTTTACAGAACAGGCTAAAGAGGCGACAAGATCCAATCTTGAGGTGATGGAGGTGTAAAGAACGAATCCGAGAGGTGAGTCCGAGATGTCTCCTCCACAGCAGAAGCCTTAAGGAGCATCCAGTTGGCTTTGTGAGTGGGCTTGACTTCAAGGCTTCTAGGCAAAGAACAAGATTGAGGGCTAGACAGCTAGCCTCGACATCAAGATCAGCTTGTGTCGACATAATGGCCATGAGATGCCATCTTGAAAAAAGGCATCAACCTCAAAAACCTACCTTGAGACAATATAACAAGGCCTTAAGACAGTGATGCTTGAGTAAGAAATGGATCTTGTTACAGGACTCAAGCTTGACAAGTGTCAAGAATCTGACAAGTCGGGAACTTGACAACTCGAGTTGATGATAGGTTGAAACAAGAAAGAACCTAGCCTCAACCTCAATTACAACTCGAGTTGGGTTAGGAAACCCAACTTTATGAACTATGTGAGTACAAATTGAGAGAAGATTTGGATTCTTCTCGAATCTAGAGAGGAATCCTTGTTAAGGATAAGCCTCGCAAATCCGCTATCCTGACATTAAGTGTAGACTTCACTTGAAAAGGAGAAAATTCTAACAAATACTTAGGAAACAGCAAGAAAGGACAAACCATTTGCCAAAAAATGGTAAAATAGATGCAACCTATTATCTTACATGTAGATTGGAAAGTTTGTAATGGGGAAAGGGATGAATGAGTCATTTAGGCATCAAGCAACTTGATAATTGCCCCATAAAAAATGGGACTTGTATAAATCGAAGGTTACAATTGGTTGTAAATATCTTAAGTGGAAATCAAATTCTGTTGATGGGAGAACATCTGGCTTCAACGTTGTTAAAGAGAGAATAGAAAACCTAAAACCCTTCCGGGAATAGGACTTGAGAAACGATTGCAGATCATTGAATTAGCATTATGAATTGTCGTTCATTAATTATTCATTTTATGTATGGCATGTAATGTATTTATTATTTGGAAAACCATTATGTATTGTATTTCTTATGGCATATAGTAGAAATTATCTAAAATGTCCTACCAATATAGTAGATAAGAATGGTCTCTTTTGCTTTCCAATTTTTTATGATAAAAGAGCTTGAAATAGTATAGCATGAAGCAAGTTCTAAAAATTGGAATACATTTTAGTGCAAACACCTGTGAATCCCATTATAGTCGAGTTTATCAGATACATGCTAGAGCTGATTTAGTACTCCCTGTTTGGTTGGATTGAGTCGTATTTAGTCAGTTAAGTTAGTCATCAGTTTGGTTGTGTTGAGTCATAACCAGTCGAACTTATTTGACTAAGTTTATTAGTTTGAATTTGAGTGTTATCTGTTAGCTAAAATTGGCTAAAATTGAGAGATTTTATTTTAAAATTAGATTTTATTTAATTCTAAATTAGTTTTATTTAGTCCCACTTCACCAAATTAGAGTCGTAATTTTGGAGATTTTCTTATTTATAAGTTCGGAGTCTGGACATATTAGGATACTTTATGAATAAAATTAAGAGTTAATTACTAAAAGGTCCCTATAATTAACTCAAAATTATACTTTAGTCCATAGTTTTTATAACCTTTTGATGGATTTTTACAATTACCTATTATTACAAATATGGTCTCTCTGCAGTTATCACTAATAGATTTTCAATTTTACCTTCATATTTCTTTAAATTCTCAAAAATGTCATTTTCCCTTATTTTCTCTCCTTTGTCCGGACGCCTTGTCGTTGCCTCCTTTCCTCCGCCTTTCAACTCTTTAGCCTCCTTCGCTGCCACCCTCCTTTGTGTGCTTCCCTACGGGAGTAGGAGAGAGAGGGGGGGAGGGAGAAAGAGAGAGGTAAAATTGAAATTTAAAAAATGAAATAATAGAATATTATTTTATTGTTACAAAGTTTTCAAAATTTGAACCTATCAGCAAGTTTTTAAAAAATTATAGACCAAAGTGTAATTAGAGAAGGAGGGAAGGAGAAGGGGGTAAATTGGAATTTAAGAAATGAAAAAACAAAATCTATCTTTATTATTATAAAGCTTTCAAAATACGAACCTACCAAAAAGTTTTAAAAAACTGTGAACAAAAATATAATTAAGGGTTAAATAGAAATCTATTAGAAAGTTTTTAAAAATTGTAAACTAAAGTATAATTAGGAGTTAACTATAAGGATTTTTCATTAATTAACCTTAAAATTAATTTGCTTTTTGGTGATTTATGGAATTAAATCAATTTTAAATTCGAGAAGTAAAGGGGTAAAATCTAGGGTTAAAATCCCTAAGCTCCTACTCTTATTCTTCCTCTTTCTTCTATCTTCCAAACCTTAACTGCCGCCATCTAGCATCATGTTCTTCGCTAAATATGTCAACTAATCCAAGTCATGGAGCTCACGCAAACTCAACGGGCATAGTCCTTTAAGTGGACTATTCTGTTTCTTTATTCAAACAATGTGATGTTTTCTAATATTCCGGTGCTTTGTGTCATGAGAAAATTTTCAGATCAATGAATGATGAATCTTTTCATCCTACTCAAGCTACAAGTAATTCCATACAGTAATAGAACTGTTAGAAAAATAGCAGAAATGTGTATTAACTTAATATTTTTATGAATTTCATGCAGTGTAACTTTTATGATTTTGATGCTTTAATGTGCATATATGCTAAGTCTGTTATGTCATATTTCATATCTACATTCTCTTTCCCAGAATTTCTGTTACATTCTCTCCTGTAAGAACCCCTTTATGCATTGCAGGTAGCCATTCCTGTGGTGCCTACCATCAGAGTTCTGATAACATTCACAAAGTTTGAAGAGCTCCAGCCATCAGAACAGTTCTGCACACCTCCTTCCAGCCCCGGGGACAAGAGCCCCTCCACCATTCCCCATTCATCAACCTCTTGGCTCCAGTGGATCAAGGGTCCTTATCGTCAGAGCCGCCCGACCTCCCCGGAATCCGGCAGCCGTGTCGACGACTTGCAGGACCCGTTCTCGATACCCTCAGATTACATCTGGATGACTCCCGAGGAGAAGAAGAGGAGGAAGCAGGAGGAAAAGGGGAAACCAAAAAGAGGGAAGAGCTTACAATCAGGTAGAACTCCATAGCCATTGATTCATAAACGGAGCAGGATCACAATGGAGCACTGAAGCCATATATATATTGTTTAATACGAATTGGGATCAGTCTTCTCGCATGGATGATAATGTAAAATTTCATATTCTAGCTCTTTGGTTGAATTATTGATGCGTTAAGATTGATTGGTAACATTTTTTTTTAATCATCATTTGAGGATAATTTCAGGCTTTGTATTTCTGGCCCATGAAATTTTTTAAATCGATATTCTTATCACTTTAAATTTGGAATCGTGTTGGATCTAATATTTATTTGATTTTACACATAAGAAACTGTATTAAGCCAACATATTAATGTCTCATTTGGTTTGAGTGTTAAATTTTAATATTTTTTATAAATTTAATAAAAATAAAATTTAGTTTATTATTGAAAAGCATGTAAAATGTAAAATAAAATTAATTCTAATATTTATATTTATATTAAATATAAAATAAAATTAATTTTTATAATTAAAATTTGTATTTGAACCAAATGAGCTTTAAAGTATAGGAAAGTAATTTCATCGTCGATCGATTTATTCTTGGACAGTTATTTGAGGTATATTAATATAATAATTTTATATATTTTTATATAATTATTAAATAATATATTGAGATAATTTAATTGATGATCGACTCTTAGATGAATCATCCCTAAGAACTCTTCTTACCTCTTAGCTAGCAAAAGAAGAGATCAAACAATCTGATCTCCACCCAAATTTTGATGAAGTTTCAGTTCCAATGAAAAAGAACTTTAAGATTTTTTTTCAAGAGCTTAAATTAAAGTTGACACGAAATCAAATTCATAACAAGACCAGTTGACAGATGGAATTATGATCTAATTTAATTTGATTAAACTCTCAAATAAATTTTTTGACTCGTCAAACCGCTATTGTTTATTATGATCTAACTCAATTCGTTTATAAATAAATAGATCGAATATGAATCACCGTTGACCCTGCATATTTAAAATTCAACCTATTTATATAATCTAATTTATAATTTATATAGGTATATGCTGTGACGAATAATTTTTTTGTAAAAAGACTTAAATAGAGAACACTATTATAATTAATTAATAAACTATAACATATAGTACACTGGCCCTATTTGGTGCGAAGACTAAATCAGGATCAAATCAGGACCAAAATGATACTAATTCAAAAAACAACAATAATAATAATAAATAAAAATTTTTAATCATTCTACACAAATTCTAATATAAAAAAAATATTATTTTACTTCACATACTCAATAATTTTCAATAAAAAAATTAATTTTATTTTACATCCTAAACCAAAATACTCGATTCAAATATTTTGGTCTAGGATGTGAAATAAAATATATATTTTTATTAAACATTATTGAGTACGTAAAGTAAAATAATATTTTTTTATATTAGAATTTATGTAAACTGATTAAAAAATTTTATTTATTATTATTATTGTTGTTTTTTAAATTAGTATCACTTTGGTCCTGATTTGGTCCTCGGGCCAAACAGGGCCTCATAATTCTATATTTTACAATACATATATTACAAATACTATTTTTTATATTAAAATACTCAGTTAATTCATAAAAATATAATAATTTTCTCTTATTTTATTTTTAATAAATTTAACATTATTCTAGATTTGACTATAAAAATATTTCAAATAACGCTTTTTATTATAAATAGATCAAACTCAAAAAATCGAGTTTCGACCGAATCCAATTTTTGACCGAGAAGATCTGGATCAATCATGACTCGATTCGATATATAACTCGATCCGATATATATAAATTCGGCTTCAGAGTGGGATTGACCTAACCTGAATCTGATCCATAGACAAGCCTTCTATATATACTAATATTGTACTCGTGCAGCAACTGCACGAAATTATTCTCATAAACTTTTTAAAAATTAAATAAAAAAGTTACATATTTTATATTAAAAATAATAAATTTTAAATATATATTATTTTTTATAATATTTAGTANATTTTATTTTATTATTTTATTATTTTATTTTTCTTAAAGATATATGTATAATATTTTAATTTTGCCGCCGCTTTACTCTCTCTCTCTTCTCTCCACTTTCTCTCACTTTCCGCCCACCTCCTACCTTTCTCTTCTCTTTCTCTTTGCCTACTTCTCTCTCCCCTCTATCTCCAACCGCCCATCTCTCTCTTTCTCTCTCACCCTTTCTCTCCATTATCTCTCTCCAACATCTCTATTTCATATATATTATTTAGTATGTAATTAAATTAAAATTACATATTATTTAATTTAATATAATTATTATAATTTAATAATAATATAATTAATAATTATTAATTCTAATAATTAATTTTATTTTATTAATTTTTTAAATTTTTTTTTTATTAATATTGTAAATTTTTAAAATTCAAATTTTTAGGAGGAGGATTGATGCTTTCGAATGGATCCTTGACCACAATCCAGAACTCATCCTTATATAGACGATAAAGCTAGCTAATAATATAGTGCACAATGTTCTATTATTGTTTCATAATAATAGTATTCCATTATTGCTATAATGGTACAGTAGTACAGTAGTTTATTATTGTTCTATTATTGCTGCTATAGTACTGCTACAGTTCTCCATTATTTTTCTATTATTGCTGCTACAGTATTCCTACACTGCTGCCACTTTGTATTAGTGCTGCACGGGTTCTGATTATAACCACTTTTCTTTATTTGCCACCTTTTATTATCGCGAAATATTCGTCCAAGCTGAGGTCTTTAATCAGATTGTAAAGAGATATTATCGGGTGTTGAGGAGAACCCGATTTTGATTTCTTGAAATAATTCTGCTGTTTTTGGTCCTTAGCAGAAATCAAAATTATTTTCGCCTTGGAATTCTTCAATTATATGTTCTTAATCATATATCATAATTCGCCCGTTACAAATATACCGATACTGATGTCTTTCTTGGTGAACTGATAATAATTCGGATAGATTCGCCTTTTGCTCATAATCCCAAGAGTAGCTAAAAAATTCTTTTGTGATTGGTCTTCCTCGGGTTTGTTGTCGAAATAATTTTCAGATCTGATAAGCTGGATATACTAAATGTTCATGTGGTTCGACGAATATTGATATAATTTCAAACTCCAATATCCTTTCATAGAACTCAGTAGTAGAATATTAGTAAAATTAGGATTAAATGAGATATCATAGTTATATTTATCTAATTGTAATAGTCATCGTATTCGTCGACTATTGTTATCGTGTTTTTTATTTTTAATATAATGATATAATCCTTATTATCTGTGATTATATGAAATTTAATGGGTAATAGCCAAAATTTAAAATATTTGACAGATTTCAGAATTGCTATAAATTCTTTTTCATAAGTGGAATAATTTATTTCTGGTTTTATTATTTACCTGAAGTGCTATGACATCTTTTATTGAGGTGACTAATATGCCGGCCCAATAAAGATTACTGGCATCTGTATAGAATATTTATCTAACTAATGATGAAACTCAAAATAATCATAATAAAATATATTTTCACAAGATAAAAAAAGATGCAAAAAATTCTACTGAGGTTGACATAGGTTATGAATTTTATTCCTTTGAAGACATTATAATACAATCAAATACTTTCACTAAAATAAGAACAGGAATTAGTGCTAAAATATGTATAAGATATTACGGCCTCATAAAAAGAAAAAATAGATGGGTATTCAATAACGATATGACCATAATAGAAGGAATAATAAGATCAAATTATGAAGGTGAAATTAAAGTCATAATAAGAAATAATGAACAAGATACATTGATTTGAATAAGAAAAAATTATAAGTTATTTGATTTAATAATATTTTCAATCACAAAACTTGAATATGAATCTTCATGAAGTAAACCAACATTTAAATAAAATTTATATCAAAATAGAATTCCCAAGATATAAATCTTTTCATATTTATGCCTTAGTAGATACTGGAGCAGCTAGAAGTATAATTAATGAATAACTTTGGGTTGATGAATTCTCTGAATATTAATTTATCTTCTGGTTTTGGAATAATTATTTTAGGTATTTTGTTAATTAGTGTTTTTAAATATTTAAATTTTCTTTTTTCGGATTCATTTAATTGTATTTTAATTTTATCAGTTTCAATCGAGAGATTATTTTTGCTTTATTTCTTTTATGTTGTCTATTATATTTAGTAAGTTTTTCTTGTAAATTTTTAGAATGTTCACTTAATCTAGGTAAGTATTTTCTTTCATAGTTTAATATACCAAGAAAACTTTGTAGTTGTTTTAGGGTTTCAAAAATATCTGGAAATTTTTTAATTTTGGTTATAATATATTCATGTAGTGATATTTCTCCTTGATTTATAATTTTGCTCAATTATTCAATTTTTTGTTTACATAATTTTATTTTATTTTTTCCAAAAATAATACCATATTTTATGAATAATTATTTAGCTATTTCTAAATGTTGAATGTGATCTTCATATGTGGTAGAAAAAATAAGTATATCATCTATATAAACTAGAATAAATTTATTATATAGAAAAAATATTGAATTCATCTATTTTTGAAAGATTTGTGGTATATTTTTTAATCCAAATGACATTACTTTCCATTATAAATGTTCGAATGGTGTTGAGAAAACAGTTAATTCTTTAGATTTTTTATCTTTAATTTTTATTTGTCAAAATCCTAATTTAGCATCAAATTTACTAAACTATTTTGCTCCACTGACATTTTTTATAATATTTTTTGTACTTGGAATAAAAAATCTATCAAATTTGAGATTGTCATTTAATTTTTTATAATTTATGACTATTCTAGCTTTTCCTCGTTTTCTTCAACGTGATTTCTTACCATAAAAGCGGGTGAAAAATGGGGGCTATGAGAGTTTTCTATTAAGCCAAATTGTTTTAATTCTGCAAGTTATTTCTTAAAATCTTCAGTATTTTGTAGAGAATATACCAATGATTTTACTCTTATGATTTTATTATCGTCTAGGGTTTCTAGTTCGCAGAATTTTGGACTTCTATTAAAATATAATAATGGGTTTTCAGAGAATAATTTTTTTAAAGAATCTAAATATTTATTTTTTATAATTTTCAATTAAGGATAAAGCTTCTGTTTTTTGTTTTTTTAATTTTTTTTTTAAGGATAAAGCTTCTGGTTTATAGTTTATCTTAATGAGTTTTAAATGGTTAAAGATTCTAAGTATTTTAATTGATTTTTGTTCTATAATAAATGTATGATAAGTTTTGTGAATAGTTATAGGTAAATATTGGTTTGACACGTCCATTCCTATAATCATATCACACGAAAAATCTTTATAGATATATATAATGGGAAAAAATAATGCAATATAATTATCTTCGGCTTGAACTTTTAATGTTATATTTTAACATATTTTAATGTATCCATAGTACTATTTTTTTCTGTAAAAGAAACCTTCTCTTCTAATTGTTCAGAGAATTTATCAACCCAAAGTTGTTCATTAATTATACTTCTAGCTGCTCCAGTATCTACTAAGGCATAAATATGAAAAGATTTATATTCAGGGAATTCTATTTTGATATAAATTTTATTTAAATGTTGGTTTACTTCATGAAGATTCATATTCAAGTTTTGTTATTGAAAATATTATTAAATCGAATAACTTATAATTTTTTCTTATTCGAATCAATGTATCTTGTTCATTATTTCTTATTACGGCTTTAATTTTACCTTCATAATTTGATCTTATTATTCCTTCTATTATGGTCATATCGTTATTGAATACCCATCTATTTTTTCTTTTTATGAGGCCGTAATATCTTATACATATTTTAGCACTAATTCATGTTCTTATTTTAGTGAAAGTATTTGATTGTATTATAATCTCTTCAAAAGAATAAAATTCATAACCTATGTCAACCTCAGTAGGATTTTTTACATCTTTTTCTATCTTGTGAAAACATATTTTATTATGATTATTTTGAGTTTTATCATTAATTAGAATATTTATGGTATGTAAATTACACTCTTTAGCTCTTTTAATGTGTATTATATGTTCTTTAATTTTTAACTGTATTATTTCATAATTAATTTGCAAGGGATAATGTTTTTGTAATATATCTTGTCCTATTAACATATTAAATGTACTTCTTTCATCGCTATAAATAGTTTCAAATTCTAAGGCATGTAATTCATTATAGATATCTACAATCATTAAACTATCTATATTTGCTTTATATATAAGTTCATGAATTTATTTATCAAATGTATAATTTTTTTTTTCGCTTTTGATATATTATTTTCTATTGATTTTGATTTTATATGGGATAAGAAAGCTCTTGTGTCTATTAGGGGCTTTAAGTGTTATGATTTTATTATTAAAACTAACTAAGACTTGTATTATACTTAAGTCTAATTTTATATTATTTATTTGTAAATTAGAGCTAGAGCTAGGAAGATCTATATCATCTTGATTTAAGTCTTTTATTTGTAGTCTTCTATTTGCTATATTCATAGAATCTGTTCTTTGTAATGGTCTATTATATCTTATAGATAATCTTCCTTCATTTATTTGAAGTTGTTTTATTGGAGGTTTTTCTGTTATGTGATTTTTTGCTGATTTTTTCTAGGTTAATATTTCATTCTATAGAAAGTTGTATATCTTTATTTGTTAATTGTTTAGAATATATAATTTTAGAATATTAATTATGTAGATTTTAATCTAATGTCGGAAGAAATAGGTTTGATTTCTACATTGTTAGTTTCTGAAAAAAAATGTCCTAATAATCGCCAGGCAAAGGTTAAAAGTTTGCTTCCTTTTAACATAGGAATATTTTTTAATTTATAAAATATCATTAAACTTTGATCTATATTTTTATCTGCTAAACTTATAGAGAAATTAAGAAAAAATTTAAAATTTATTACTTGATATAAAAGATTAGACTGTATTATTCTCATTAAAGATTGTTCTGTTGTTATTAACTTATTGTTGGAGATTATTAATGTTATAGGTTAATCAAGTTGCTCTAAAATTAGTTTTGATAATAATTTGTATACATCCTAAGTGTAAATATTTGGTTCTATCAGAGTGTTTAACTCATTTTAATATTTCTTTAATTTTTTTTGTAATAATTTGTATATTAGTTATGGCTGTTGGTTCTTCAGAGCTATCAATAGAACCTTCAAAATATTCAATAAAATGCATTGCTCGTTTTTTGAGTTGTAAACTAAATTTTTCTTTATAAATATCTTTTCTTTTAGTATTATTTTTAAGTTTAATAATTTTTTGATATAAGTTGTTATCAAATATGAATTATTCACTGTGATCATGATTTGTAGTATTGATTATTTTTTTAATGGTGGCTCTTTTATTTTCTTGTTCTTTTAACATAAAAATATAATTTAAGGATAATTACCTACATGCCACACAATTTAGTTTTATTTATGTCTTACCCATCTATTCTTAGTTAATTACGCTATGCACACTTAAAATATTATAAAATCTTACATACACACATTTGAGTTAAATCTTAATTAAAATCTATTTGAAAAAAAAATATTCTGTTAGTAAATCATTAAAATTATATTTTTACTCTTAATGGTACATATTTTTCTCTTCCTCAATACCACACTAAAATTTTCACTCAAAATATATTTAAATATCCTTAAAATAATATGATGAATGACTCAGATTTTTTGTAATCTAACTATAATTAGATTATTGAAAAATTATGATTACTCATTATAATAAAAATAAATTAAAATGTGTGTATGTAAAATTTTATAATATTTTGAGTGTGCATAACGTAATTAACTAAGAATGGATGGGTAAGGCATAAATAAAACTAAATTATATAGCATGTAGGTAATTATCCCTATAATTTATTTCTTTATCTTGTTCGTCTTCTGATAATGTTAAGGAGTTGGAATTTGTAATATCAAATTTACTATCTAAATCTAATGCTAAATTATCTATATCTTCAATTGAGGAGACTTCACAGTCAATATCAGATAAGCTTGAAAGATTATGTCCTTGTATTATGTCATAATATTTATCTATTAATTAAAATTGTTGTTCTTCTAGAATTTTAATATCCTTTTTACAATTATTAGCATAATATCCTTCTTCGTCACATTTAAAGCATTTGCATATTTTTTTTATTATAACCGGGTTTGCGTCTAAAATTTTTTTTGTGACTATGAATATACTTAGGTTTATATCGTATATTAAAACGACATTTATTTTTATAGTTAGGCCACGATTTGACAAATTAAACTTGCGACGATGATGTTTAGGGTGATATTTATATTTATGGGTACGTCCACCATGCTTGTTGCGCGGAGGAAGAATGTCAAATTTATGTATTGGTAAAACATTGATACAACAATATTTATGATTAGCTTTAGAACGGTCTTTATAGAAGGATTTACGTAATTTTTGATCGCAACAAAAGTCCATGAATAGATTCATGGCACATTTGACTCTTAAAGCCAAAGTATCAAATTTTAAATATTCGATATCTTCGGTTAATGCTTTATCTATAAATCTAGTATATTCTTTTTTATATTTTTCATCTCAAGGTACAGGTAATTTGTTAAAGTATATTTGAGCCCAATGATCATATTGTGAAAGGGGTAACTTCCAAACATATTCTATATATTTTTGTGAAAATTCTTCTAGAAAACAGATATTACCGATCTGCATCCTAGAGAGGATTGTTTCTATGCGTTCTATATCTTCTGTATTATCAAGAGATCCTCCATCAAAAAATTCTAATAGAAATTTTCCTAAGAGAATTATTGCATCATCCTTAACCTTTTCTTCTTTTATTTTTTGAAATTGCGGATAAATTTTAAACTTTTTCCTAATTTCTCTATAAGTTTAGCAGATAAAAATATAGATCAAAGTTTAATGATATTTTATAAATTAGAAAATATTCCTATGTTAAAAGAAAGCAAATCTTTAAACTTTACCTGGCGATTATTAGGATATTTTTCAGAAACCAATAATGTAGAAATTAAACCTATTCCTTCCGACATTAGATTAGAATCTATATAATTAATATTTTGAAATTACATATCCTAAACAATCAACAAATAAAGATATACAACTTCCTATAGAATGAAATATTAACCTAGAAGAAATCAGAAAAAATCACATAACAGAAAAACCTCAAATAAAATAACTTCAAATAAATGAAGAAAAATTATCTATAGGATATAATAGACCATTACAAAGAATAAATTCTATGAATATAACAAATAAAAGACTACAAATAAAAGACTTAAATCAAAATGATATAGATCTACCTAGCTCTAGCGCTAATTTACAAATAAATAATGTAAAATTAGACTTAAGTATAATACAAGTCTTAGTTAGTTTTAATGATAAAATCATAACACTTAAAGCCCTAATAGACACAGGAGCTTTCTTATCCCATATAAAATCAAAATTAATAGAAAATAATATATCGAAAGCGAAAAAGAAAAACTATTATACATTTGATAAACAAATTCATGAACTTATATATAAAGCAAATATAGATAGTTTAATTGTGACATCCCGGTTTTCCGGACGCCAGAAAAACTCACTTCAATCATCAATTACCTTGCAGCAACCTGCGGTAACTCACACCACATCCCGTGATCCTTCTTATGCAGCACCTGCCACCAAAAATGACAGGAGTTTGTTAATACAAACTCAGTAGATAAAACAGTATCCAACATAAAATGAATACATATAACATTATGACATGAATAAACACAAAACATTCAAAAGATCATCATAACTCCCACAAGAATGTACAAACACATATATATACTCATACATTACTCTGTTTAGTGATGTGGACTTATCCTTTTTATATTCTCTCACCTAGAAGCCTGACAAAAGCTGCACTTTACATTGGTGATTCCACATCAGGACATCACCCTTCATACACATAAACTGATTACACATATTCTCACCGTATGAACATCAATCAAACATAAAACACACTATGCATACACTTCACATCAGTATTCTCACAAAAAGACATCAACACCATATCATTGCACAGATAATCAAATCACACTCATTTTCTGGTGTATTTAACAAAATACACCACATCAGACATAATTGCGTACACATAATAAACCAACAAATCACACATATTCCCGTGAATAAACAAGATAAAAACACATCATCACATCAGAACATCATTTCATTAACATAATAAATCGAAAAGGATTACCTACCGATCAATGTTTAAAAATCCTGAAATAGCTTTCCTCTCCTTCCTCTTCCTTTCTTCTTCTTCCTTTCCTTCTTCTCCTCCTCCTTCTTCTTCTTCTTCTTCTTCTCCTCTGCTTTCCTGCAGCAGCCAACACTGCTGCTGCTCCTGCTGCCCTGCTCTCGGCGGAACGAACAGGGGCGCGGCTTCGCGCGGAAGAAAGAGACCGAGAGGGAGGGAGAGATTCCTTTTTCCTCTCACCTGGCGCGGGCGACACGCGGAAGAAGGGGGCAGCACGGGCGAAAGGCGGTTCGCTCCTGTCCTTATCTAATTTTGGTACAATTGCTATTTGGTTCCCCTGTTTCCAACCTCTTATAAATAGATCCAAAAGTATTCTTTTTGAGTCCAAAATCAAAATCTGATTTTTTTTCTGGGATGTTACATTAATGATTATAGATACCCATAATGAATTACATGCCTTAGAATTTGAAAACATTTATAACGATGAAAGAAGTACATTTGATATGTTAATAGGACAAGATATATTACAAAATCATTATCCCTTGCAAATTAATTATGAAACAATACAGTTAAAAATTAAAGAACAAATAATACACATTAAAAAAGCTAAAGAGTGTAATTTACATATCATAAATATTCTAACTAATGATGAAACTCAAAATAATCATAATAAAATATGTTTTCACAAGATAGAAAAAGATGCAAAAAATCCTACTGAGGTTGACATAAGTTATGAATTTTATTCCTTTGAAGATATTATAATACAACTAAATACTTTCACTAAAATAAGAAAGAAATTAGTGCTAAAATATGTATAAAGTATTACGGTCTCATAAAAAAAAAAATAGATGGGTATTCAATAACGATATGACCATAATAGAAGGAATAATAAGATCAAATTATGAAGGTGAAATTAAAGCCGTAATAAGAAATAATGAACAAGAAACATTGATTCGAATAAGAAAAAATTATAAGTTATTCGATTTAATAATATTTTCAATCACAAAACTTGAATATGAATCTTCATGAAGTAAACCAACATTTAAATAAAATTTGTATCAAAATAAAATTCCCAGGATATAAATCTTTTCATATTTATGCCTTAGTAGATACTAGAGTAGCTAGAAGTATAATTAATGAACAACTTTGGGTTGATGAATTCTCTGAACAATTAGAAGAAAATATTTCTTTTACAGGAATAAATAGTACTATGAATACATTAAAATATATTAAAAATATAACATTAAAAGTTCAAACCGAAGATAATTACATTGCATTATTTTTTTCTCATTATATATATCTGTAAAGATTTTTCGTGTGATATGATTATAGGAATGGACGTGTTAAACCAATATTTACCTATAACTATTCACAAAACTTTTCATACATTTACTATAGAACAAAACCAATTAAAATATCTAGAATCTTTAATCATTTAAAACTCATTAAGATAAATTATAAACCAGAAGCTTTATCCTTAATTGAAAATTACTAAAAATAAATAGGGATACATGCCACACCATTTAATTTTATTTATGCCTTAACCATCCATTCTTAGTTAATTACGCTATGCACACTCAAAATATTATAAAATTTTATATACACATTTTAATATATTTTTATTATAATGAGTAATTATAATTTTTTAATAACCTAACTATAGTTAGATTACAAAAAATCTGAGCCATTCATCATATTATTTTAAAGATATTTAAATATATTTTGAGTGAAAATCCTAAAACCTTAATGTTTAGGTGGCGACAAAGGAAAGAGACATCCGCGACGTGAATTAATTTTAAGTCAAATCAGCGCTTTAGTGCGGTATTGATGAAGAGAAAAATATGTACTATTAAGAGTAAAAATATAATTTTAATGATTTACTAATAGAATATTTTTTTTTCAAATAGATTTTGATTAAGTTTTTACTCAAGTGTGTGTATGTAAGATTTTATAATATTTTGAGTGTGCATAGCGTAATTAATTAAGAATGAAAGCATAAATAAAATTAAATGGTGTGGTATGTAAGTAATTATCCTAAATAAATATTTAGATTCTTTAAAAGAATTATTCTCTGAAAACCCATTATTACATTTTAATAGAAATCTAAGATTCTGCGAACTAGAAATCCTAGACGATAACAAAATCATAAGAGTAAAACCATTGGTATATTCTTTACAAGATACTGAAAATTTTAAGAAATAACTCGCAGAATTAAAATAACTTGGCTTAATAGAAAATTCTCATAGCCCCCATTCTTCACCCGCTTTTATGGTAAGAAATTATGTTGAAGAAAAACGAGAAAAAGCTAGAATGGTCATAAATTATAAAAAATTAAATGACAATCTCAAATTTGATAGATTTTTTATTCCAAGTACAGAAAACATTATAAAAAATGTCAGTGGAGCAAAATGATTTAGTAAATTCGATGCTAAATCAGATTTTTGGCAAATAAAAATTAAAGATAAAAAATCTAAAGAATTTACAGCTTTCTCAATACCATTCGAAGATTTACATGACAAGTAATGTCATTTGGATTAAAAAATACAACACAAATCTTTCAAAAATGGATGAATTCAATATTTTTTCTATATAACAAATTTATTCTAGTTTATATAGATGATATACTTATTTTTTCTTCCACATATGACGATCACATTCAACATTTAGAAATAGCTAAACAATTATTCATAAAACATGATATTATTCTTGAAAAAAATAAAATAGAATTATGTAAACAAAAAATTGAATACTTGGGCAAAATTATAAACTAAGAAGAAATATCACTACAAGAACATATTATAACCAAAATTAAAAAATTCTCAGATACTTTTGAAACCCTAAAACAACTACAAAATTTCTTTGGTATATTAAACTATGAAAAAAAATAGTTATCTAAATTAAGTGAATATTCTAAAAATTTACAAGAAAAACTTACTGAATATAATAGACAACATAAAAGAAATAAAGCAAAAACAATCTCTCGATGGAAAACTGATAAAATTAAAATACAATTAAATGAATCCAAAAAAAGAAAAATCAAATATTTTAAAACACTAATTAACAAAATACCTAAAACAATTATTTCAAAACCAGAAGATAAATTAATACTCTATACAGATGCCGATAATCTTTATTGGGCCGGCGTATTAGTCACCTCAATAAAAGATGTCATAGGATATACTTCAAGTAAATTAATAAAACCAGAAATAAATTATTTCACTTATGAAAAAGAATTTATAGCAATTCTGAAATCTGTCAAATATTTTAAATTTTAGCTATTACCCATTAAATTTCATATAATCACAGATAATAAGGATTATATCATTATATTAAAAATAAAAAGCACGATAATAATAATCGACGAATACGATGACTATTACAATTAGATGAATATAGCTATGATATCTCATTTAATCCTAATTTTACTAATATTCTAGCTGATTTTCTTTCCAGAGAAAATCAATAATCTTAATTTGCAGGACTATGACAAATCTATGGAAAGACAAAAACTTAGCTTCTCATATTGCATCTCAGAAAATATATAGTACATCATCGCCAAGAATCTATAAGCGAGATATCATATTTCGAGAAGGCAAAATAACTATTGACTGCCTAGATAAATATAATCAGCAAGCAATATCAGCACTGGTAGGAACTACCAGTAATTATAAGTGAGCTATTCTGATGTCTCCCAAGACATATAATATTATTAATAGTCTCTGAAAAATAATCGGAGGCCTACAGTATAATACCTCTCTCTTATATAATATTCGAGAAATTATTTCTCATATTTACAATATGAAAATCTCTCTAAATAATATGACACAGAAGGTCCAGCACGAAGAATTCTCTAAATATTTGCTTCAAAAATATGAAGACTTTCATCCACAATAATATGAAGAACTATATCCTATATTGGAAGTAATATATAGCTATAAAAATATCAACTCTCCTCATATGGAAAGGGCCAAACGAAAAGAATGTCTGAAAAAGGTAAAGACACTACTACCAGAAGATCTACAAACTCGAATTTTGGATATTATCTATGAAGATAAAGCTCTGTCATACTTACTGAAGGAACAATTAATTACTTTATCAGATGAGCGACAAAGGATGCTTGTCGCATTTGAAACCAATATGGAAAGACAAATTAAATTAGGAATTGTTTGAAAAATTATAATCGATACAAATCATTACGATGAATGGAAGAATTTTCCGCAGATAATAAAGACACTAATATCTACTACTGAGTTCTATGAAAGGATATTGGAGTTTGAAATTATATCAATATTCGTCGAACCACATGAACATTTAGTATATCCAGCTTATCAGATCTGAAAATTATTTCGACAACAAACCCGAGGAAGACCAGTCACAAAAGAATTTTTTGGCTACTCTTGGGATTATGAGCAAAAGGCGAATCTATCCGAATTATTATCAGTTCACCAAGAAAGACATCAGTATCAGTATATTTGTAACAGGCGAATTATGATATATGATTAAGAACATATAATTGAAGAATTCCAAGGCGAAAATGATTTTGATTTCTGCTGGGGACCAAAAACAGCAGAATTATTCCAAGAAATCAAAATCAGGTTCTCCTCAACACCCGATAATATCTCTCTACAATCTGATTAAAGACCTCAGCTTGGACGAATATTTCGCGACAATAAAAGATGGCAAATAAAGAAAAGTTGTTATAATCAGAACCCGTGCAACACTAATACAAAGTGGCAGCACTGTAGCAGTACTATTGCAGCAATAATAGAAAAATAATGAAGCACTGACAGGACTGTAGCAGTACTATAACAGCAATAATAAAATAATAATGGACCACTGTACTACTGTATTACTGTAGCAATAATGAAATACTATTATTATAAATAGAGCACTGTACATTACATTATTAGCTAGCTTTATTATCTATATAAAGATGACCTTCAAGCTGTGGTCAGGCATCCATTCGAAAGCATCAATCCTCCTCCTAAATAATCAAATCCCCCCAGTTGGTATACATTTACATAATAAATTTTATTTTTTTAATTTTTAAAATTTTAAAAATTAACAATATGTAATTTAAATTGAATTGTATATTAAATATAGAGAGATAAATATAGAGATAAATCAAAATATTATATATATATATATATTTTAAACAAAAAAAATAAAGTAAAATAAAAAACGTAAATTATAAATTTTATTATAAAAAATAAGAAATTAAATTATAATTTTTATAATTAAAAAGGGTTAAAATAATATTAATTATGTTCAATATATTCTTTATATTTTTATATATTAAATGATAATTATTAGAAAGGAGAGAGAGATGGCCGGTTGGAGGGTGAGAGGAGAGAGAGAGAAAGAGAGAGAAGAGAGAGAAGGAGAAACGACAGAGAGAGGAAAGAGAGGAGAAACGACAGAGAGAAAGTAGAGAGAAGCGACATTTTATGAAGAGAGAGAACAGAGAGAGAACAGAGAGAGAAGCGACAGAGGAGGAGAGAGAGAGAAACGGTGGCAAACTTGTAATTTGCAAGAAGGCTAAAAACAGAAATATATATTCTTTGTATTTTTATATATTAAATGATAATTATTAGAAAGGAGAGAGAGATGGGCGCTTGGAGAGTGAGAGGAGAGAGAGAGAGAGAGAGAGAGAGAGAGAAAGAGAGAGAAGAGAGAGGAGGAGAAACGACAGAGAGAGGAGAGAGGAGAAACGATAGAGAGAGAGGAGAGAGAAGCGGCATTTTATGAAGAGAGAGAACGGAGAGAGAAGCGGCAGAGGAGGAGAGAGAGAGAAACGGTAGCAAACTTGTAATTTGCAAAAAGGCTAAAAATGAAAATCCTATTTGTTCACCACCCGTACCATCTTTAATAAAAATATATAGATCCTGATTAGGTAACATGGCCAATTGTAAGGAACTATCATTAAAGTAAACATCTTTTCTCTTTACACAATAATAAAGACAAGAGTAGAAGATTTTGAATACACGGAGGAAACAAAGAGATAACAAAGAAATATAATATCTGAAATTATATTCCTAAACTAGATAGAAGATTCAACATCAATATGCAAGGAAAGTTCAAGTTCTGATGTTAAACTGAATCATCAATCGGATGAATATGTTCTTGGTGGTCTGTTGATGTGTTCTTCGTAATTGTCGGAGAAATCAACTTCCACACTGCAGGAAGATAACATGATTTAATCACGATATAGAGCAAACTGTAAAGTAACATTATTTCTATTATAAGAAAAGAAAATTCCTTATTAGTATTTTTTTAGTACGGCGGAGAAGGAGCTTGATTGAGAACAGGGAGGCCTCAAGTTTGAATCACACTATTATTACAATTTCTAAATGGAGTAAGAGAAATTGTGGCATCAAAAGGTGAAATCAAAAAAACAAAAAGAAAGATCCTTTAGGAATTGTCATGCTATGGGAAGTTTCACAACTTTTGTGGTATGGATATATTTATGTCCTTATATCTGGTTCTTTCAAGCGTTAAATTGGCATGCATCGTGGGTTAGATCCTAAATTACTTTAGTATAGGTCTCTTTAGAGTAGGATCAAGGAAGGCTTGAGATGTGCAAACTTATTTATCAGCAGTAGAAAAGCAACTTTTTAAGTTGAAATTACATAGGCACACCAAAGCTCAGCTCCCCGATTCTTTTAAGCACAACAAAACATCTCGCATATTCATTTTTGGTGCTTCAAAGTATTGTCCAAAGAGTTGAAGGTCTTAACATATAAACAGTTAAGATACATCAAGTCCTTTAACAGTGCTCCCAGTTAAATTTTGGATGTTCATTAATTTGAGCGACTGCTTTGATGCGTTTTTAAAATTGACGGGCTAGCAGGTAGTATGAAGACATTGACAGTTAAAAGTGTAATTTGCTAAGATTTCAAGTGTGCTCATGAAATTACTCCTTACTCTAAGTCATATTGAATCACTTTAACCATTGCTCCTAAACACTCTCATTTATCAATGCACAAGAAAGTTCATAAAAGGTATTAAAAAAGCACTTACAGTATATGCAAACAGCGAAACATTCATTGATAACTTTTACCCAAGTACTAGCCCAACCAACATCAATGCTCCACCTAATGCACATCAAACCCAAACGTTAAATAAATGCAGCTTCTTTATTATCAATCAGAAAGTTTGCAGCAAATGTCAATAGACGAGAGACATCTCAATATAGTTCGGCTTGTATCCATCGTTGACCTATTATACATAAAATGCGAGGGAATCCAAATCTCAATGTTATAAAGAGGAAGGGAAAAGAACAAAATATCTTGGAATATGATCATTACACATAACCTTGAATCAATTGTGCTCACTGAGAGGATTTTATATAGAATTGAACAGAGAAGAGACATATAATCGATTCCAACTAGTTTGGGCTTAAAGTGATTTGATGTTCAGTTGGAGTATAACTTTGAAGCACATATCATCCTATAATGAAATCAAACTTCAGCAAGCAACATCTTACTTTTTAGTCGGATGGTCCAAATCCCAGTTAATAAATAGCATTGCGAAGTACATGGCTCCAGTCGAAAAGATGAAGTGAAATAACTCATACTTGTAAGGAATATCATCTACAGTCTGAATCTCTCTTTTCTTAAACTGGGAAGGCAGAATTAAAAGTTAAAGTCATTACATTTAGATGCAGATATCTGCCTTTAGAATATATCTGAATACACAAGTCTGCTCCTTTGTGCCTGAAGAAACATGTACAACAAGCTATTGCACATGTGCGTCAATGAGATATTTCCATACATTCCACAAAATTTACACTCTACACATTCAAAATGTAAATTCATGATTTCAGCATGAACAAGTGCAGCATAGGTTGTTGAAAAAAAAAACATTCGAGTTCTTCCACCATTCAAAACGAAGTAACATATACAAATATTTAAATCTCAAAATGTGATGTTTATTGTTTATTTTTTATTTTTTTTGATAAAGTGATGTTTATTTTCCAATCAAAGAACAACAAGATCACTATTCAACTCAACCATAGTAAAACGACTATCAAGATCAAGATGGATAATGGACGTATGCAAAACATAATATTTTCAATCATTGAAAGTTTAATATGCATGAATGAGATAGAGGTAATATGTAAATTTGCTAACAAAACATTACATTATGGTAATTCTTGTGAAAATTAGTGCAGTGTATTTAACATATGGTAGCAATCTTGCTTTTACCTGAAAAGAATCTGAGTCAATTCCCATTGAAAAAGTTGACAATGCAATTGCACATATTGCAAGGAGAAAGCTCTGCAGGAAAATAAAGATCAGGGACCCAGATCCCCGAATAGTTCTAATAGACAACAATACAAATGTTAAATCTTTCTCCGAGTTATTGATAAACAGACTGAAAAAAGGCTAATTATTTTACTTACAAGGATGGTAATCCCATCAACATTCATGGACATGGAATGACTTCTACCTGCTGCAGGTTCACTGAAGAGCGATGAGAGCAAAAGTTCAAATGCAGCGTATAGCTCACAAAATTTTATAAAATTAACAAGAGATAAAATAGCAAGTTGATAAATTGTACATATTAGGTATAAATTGCAATTTTCTTTGTTTATCCAGCTTGATGCTACTTTCTTTTTTACATATTGGGAATTAGTATAATAACAATTTCTTCATAGCCTAGCATGCTAAGTTTTAGCATCTCATAGCTAAGAGGAGACATATTTCCCACTTCACATAAAGATTGGAATTGATAAATTTGTTAGAGAATTTTGTTATGAATTATTAATTGAAAATTGAAATAAAGATGAGAAGTAAGTTTACTTCCTATAATAGTATTTCTTGCATTAAAAATAGTTTTGATTAATTAAGTATAGCAATTAAAATAATAATAATAATAAAGAAAGATGATAGTAAAATAATAATTATATATATATATATAAAGAGAGAGAGAGAGAGAGAGAGATTGTGGAATTTAACATTATTCGCTCCATACGGGCGTGGGCCTTTACGAACGGGGAAGGGAAAAAGAGGATTCTTTTGACGCGGCCCTAGCTAAAAATTGACTTGAAGGTTTTCAATTTGATCTCGATCCAATCTAAAATATGAATGAGAAGAGTTCAATCCAATCTTGATCCCAGCTAAGTTTGGCTCGTTTATTATCGATTCACGTCAATGGCGATCCGACTTTCGATTAACTTTTGATCTTTCAGCCAAAATCATAGGTATAAATGTTTTTCTTATTCAATAAAATTAAATCATGTTGTCCACCTTGATCCAACAGTTAGAAACAAAAATAAAAATAACTCGTTAATCGGTTTGCTTGGATCGAGTTAATCTTGATTCGATCCAATCCGATTCAACTTTTGATCGATCTTTAATCTTTGAGCCAAGTTAAGAGCCTTATTTAGCACATTCAACAATTCAAGTGGTTAATCATGTAATTTAATATCTTCATAGTTGGCTCTATGCTTAGTTGGGCACATATTAAAGAGATTTTAGGAATTTTTTAAACAGCATTGGATGATTAGGTCATAGTCATCAATAGACTTTCAGCTATTTGGTCTACATAAAGAAATTTTCGCCATTTTCACCTTGTGGAATGCAGCAAGTTTAGGTGGAGAAATATGTCAATTTATTTCATTTCACCCACTTTTTAACTTCACATTTCACATTAATAGGAGTTTCCATACTTATTAAACAAAAATCAGGGATTTGAGTTCTAGGACATGAAAAGACATTTCACACAATATTTGCATGATAGATATGCTCAACTTCAAGGTAAAATCATAACAAAGACTTTATTTAGCTTCCAAAATCCGACAATTAGAAAATCAGGAGAAAAGATAGTACGTACCTTTGAATAGCAGACCAGCAGAGAAACACTATATACAAGCACATAATCCCAGAAGACAGAAGGCCCCTGTTAACCTTTTGAAGCAAATCCAGATGCAACAAATCACAAAATGGAAACTTAAAAAGGAAAATGAAATATATCAAGCAGAAGAAAGATATAAATTGAGTCGAATAGGAGGATTGTCCCAAAAGTTACCTTAGAATGCAATGATACAATCATCATTATGTTGACTAAAACTGCAGTAAATGCAATGAAAAATTCATTAATAATACAAGACCCATGCGGAGAATAGATGACGTGCAACAGAGCCAACCCACAAAAAGAGGCACTGTAGAATAATGTGGACAAGAACAACCCTATGCAGCCACTGCAAATACAGGAACTTCGTTGGTCTCAAACGCAGGAAGAGTTTTAGGTTCAAAATGCAACACAAATTTGCAAAATTTCCAAGTAATGATTTCTAGAATCTACATGCAAAAAATACAAAATATAATGAAGAATAATCATTATTAGTATTTTACATTAACAATCAAAACAATATCAATAAGTTAGTAACATTGAATTTTCATCTAGCAATGATATTCCTCACAAAATCTCAGGCAATATCATCTTAGCGTTACCATAACTACTGATAAAACTTTACTCACTCGATTGTGCTACACGATTACTCTTAACATAATGAATCATATAGTCAACTATAATTGATCAGTCATATGAAACATGAATTCTATGATTTGGACTGGAAAAATTATCCTTGTATCATCATAGATTTAATAAGTAAAATACAAGGCGGATGACATGATAATAAAATCTACTAGGAAGAAAGATGCAGCAAATCCATGCATTGTCAATAAAAGATTTAGCGTGTTATGTAAACATACTGTATTATCAATATAGAAATGATTATTTTCTTTTAACAAATCTTCATAAAAGACACATTTTAAGGGCTCTTTCAGAAAATTGAAGACAAATAAATTGAACAATGATTTATAGGGTCGTTATTGCTATTTGTTTTGTTCTATCTGTTACTAGCTAAAATTCAACATTTCTTTAGCAATCTTCTCTAACAAATTCATTTGAAATAGCGAATAAAATATACTTAAAAGTCAAAACATGCTTCCTTTTGCTTTTAGGCCTAATTTTTGACATATAATGGGTTCCATTATCTTCACAACTCATTATATCACTTATTTCCATAATTATCATGGGATTTAAACCTTTTGTTTTTTGCTATGTGACATGTAACATGGGCAATACTTGATCAACTGATCAAACTAGGGTATTCAAAACTATCGAGAGTATCTTAGACCCCTCGTTGTCATCCATACCTCGAAGCATTCTTGAAAGGCCTTGACCAAACACCCTTAAAGATGCGTCAGAGATCAATAAAAGAGAAGAAAATGTCTAAGTATCAGGTAATGACATGAAGGCATCGACAAAATAAGGTGTGTCAGACATTGACACATAGGATGATGATGATCGTGTTGAAAAATAACACAAGGATCAATGCCACATCAACAATACCTTGACATCAAATGTCGGTTGACACCCCATGGACAACCCCATTGAACCCAAGCCGATGTCTCGGCATCCCAAGGAACAAACAACAACCTTCTAGGTCAAAACACAACTGTAAAAGACTTGATGCAACTCAAGATGAGGTCTAGACACCAAGCCCACTAGGGTCAAAAAAATCCAAGCCTTGATACTAATCGTAGATTGAGTTAAAAAAGATTAAGGCCTCGACATCAAGTCCACTCAAGTCGAGAGAGATTAAAGGCTTGACACTAACACAATCGGGTCAAGAGAACAATGAAAGGGGAACAATACCTCGGCTTGACACCCAAAATATTAGAGAAAATCCAAACATCAATAGACAGGTACATGGTCGCCCAAATAACTTAAAATCCCACCGAAAGGGCAAGAAGAGACATAAAGTTTGGTTACTTCTCATATCTTGTAAAAGGTATTAAGGAGAACATAGGTTAACATGAAATGCATGCCACCCATACAATGTATTCTTACCACTTGTGAACTATAAATAAGAGGAGATTTGGTAATCTAAATCTAAGTGAGTTAAGATAGAAGAAGCAAAATCACGTGAAAATTAGTGAACCAAGGATATCTAAAATTCTTGAAAAAGCATTAGAGTATTCCTTCCATCTCCAATTTATCCTCCCTATCACTTCTTTTTGTTAAGGGAGAAATACTTAGGGGGCGGGGGCCCAAGTTAAGCCCAAGTTGATTCCAAGTTGAGCTCAATACACAAGTAAATAGACACCATATATCCCAAAAAAATAGGGTAGTGGGTTAATTGTATTTTAAGTGCTGATACTTCTTGTTGATTATCAATATGAGATAATTCTTCATGTGCACTCACAACACTCTCCTCCAACAAGAGCATTGCTGAGTGAAGAGAGAGAACCCAAAAAAACCCCAAACCCTCTTTGGTCTAGGATTAGGCTGGCAAGTCAAATGAGACCGAAGGAGGGAATTAGACTTGATTCTAGACCAACACTACTGTGATCATCTACTGTATATAGATAATAAAGGAATTCATGTTAACCAGAAAGCTTTTTTTGAATGAACAATAGCAGGAGAATGGCTTGCAAACTTATAAATCAAGATCATGACATACCATTTCATTGGTTGTGAATCTGGCATCCAATGGCAATCAAACCATGTTATGAAATGATTGAAACTTATAAGTTGGAGAAGAAGAAATATCCTGGAATAAAAGAAATATAAATGTGTATTGTAATTGCAGAATATGTAGCAGTAAACATTTGACAGGGTTTATATTTTCAGCTAAAAAAGCTGTCAAATTTTTATATCATTTCATAATCTGGTCAAATACAAATAATCCAAAGAAAAAATCGAAAGAAAAAAGTTAACAGATTATCCCATTGAATCACATAGATATAACGTATGGACGTAGGGACAACAATTCATAATCAAAATGAATCAGCAAATCATACAAAAGTAGTACACAAAATTTAATTATGCATTTCATGTTTCCGAAAATGGTACAGTTATTTAATTATGTGTATGTATCACAAAATTGATTACCCTCCACCAACACGAGCAACTTCACCTGCAAATGAAAAAAAAGATAAATATAACTACAACATCAAAGTACAAAATCTGCGTATAGTTTCTTTTCATACGGTTTGCTTATCTGCTTGGCAAGATGAAACAACATGACCAATGAGGGTAATTGAACAAACCTTAGATGCACATTTACACACAATTGTCTAAGAAAAACACTTATATGTGCTTAGAAAAGGAAGAATAAACTACAGGCATCAACATCTTGAGGATAATTTAAAAGGGGATTCATATCTTTCACCCCAAGGAAATCTTTATTACTAATGTAATCCCTCTCCTGAATTTTACATATGGTCTACACTTTATGCCTATTCATATTTTGGCCCCCCATGGAGAAGAATAGGACTGACAACAAGTTGAATTCAATTGAGTTTGAGTCAATTCAAAATCAAGTCAAAATAAGAAGTCTCGAACTCGACTTGATATCAAAATTGTTCGATTTCAGATTGATTCAACTTGATATAATTTGAGTCAACTCAAACTCCAATTCAAGTTGACTTGAAATAAATATTTTTAAACAAAAAAATAGTAATTGGAAAATATAAGGTGCAAGAGAATTGAAACCATGATCTCTTCTTTGACAATTTTAAGCTCAATCAACTATCCTATAAATAATATTTTTTTTGAGTAAACTCATCTCGAACGAGTCACCCTTGACTAGAAATTTGACTCCAATCAAAGATATGACTCAAAACTCGAATCAATTTTGATTTGAATGAAAAGTCAAGTCAATATCGATCAAATTTTGACTTCTAATTAAAATTGCCAGCCCTAGTTAAGAACAAGTACCATATATGTGTATAAAATTTGAAGGAACAATGTATGCAGCTATCATTGACATCAAATACAAGAAGAACTTCAAAGTCCACCAACTAGAGTGCCAAGAATTCTGTAACTGATTCAGCTTCCTAGCTCCAAATGTTGTGGCAAACATAAATAAGAAAAATATCTAAAACTCTGTTAAGGATGATATCAAGATAAAACATATTTCGGCCCACATAGATTTCACAATATTGTATTAGCACAATCTTTTCATGCTTACTTAGGTATATCGTGACTGAAAAAGATACAAAACAGCCAAAACTCACACGAAGAATGCCACGCACATGAAAGCAATTTTCTCCTTGAACTCCACATACTCTTGAATCTAGCAAAAGAATATAAGAAGGAATTAAACAAAGTCACTGAAGTTGCTTAACGTTATAGTCACAGAACAATTCTTATAAATGAAGCTACTAATTTTATGAAAAGCCATTGGTAATTTAACCATAAAAGTGGTATTGGCTATGTTTACCAAGTCAACCTTAGATCAACCTGGTCTTAGTGATTTGTTCAACTAATTATTTAAAAGCCTCCCAGGATTGCGTTGCTTATTATGGTAAGCATGGTTTTGCCATTCTAATTTGCTTAGAAAAAGAACATTAGTTGTTAACTTGTTATTAAACATATTTGAGACTGCTTACAGCGACGCCCTGCAAGTATTGCATGACCATAATCACGCACAAACCAAGCCAATAAATTTGTTGCAAAGAAAATGAATCCATATAAATATCGAGCTCTCAATGACTGCTTCCTCTTCACTTCACATGCAAGATCATCTTTTCTGTGAGCTATAGGCTGTGCGAAATCAGTCTCTGCTTCACCCCCTACATTTCCTTCTGCCATCACACTACTAAGCAGACCAGAATCCAGACTTCTATAACCTGAACAACAACAATTGAACTAGCCATGAACACATTTCACTAACAAACAAGTTTCTCGCATTTACAACGTAATCTCCACTTGAACACAAAATAAGAAGAATCCATTGGAATTTACAGTTGTAAGGTGTCCTAAAAGATAGTAGGACCCGAAAAAATATAACCATAAATCTCATATAACTCAATTGAAAAGGAAGGGAACTTCTATAAATACTTGAATAATATGAGCTCTTCCGCAGGAAGCAATAGCAAGCATCACTTATGCTGCACCACATTGAAAGTATGGGCCCAATATATCCCTTGGGATCAAAGGAGCAAAACCAAAGGGAAAAAAACCACAACTTAACATTATATTCCCTTCAAATTCGAATTTTTAAGCTCAAATGCATGCTCACTTGCTATAATTCTGAGCAAAACGAGAAAACTAGAGAAAGAGAATATCAGAACAGCTTATCATTCAAAAGACTAGAGGATTGGATAGGTCTAGAAATTACCTCTCTCTCTTGATTGAAGATAAGAAATCCTCTGCAGAGAAATCCCCACTTCTCAAACCTCAATCGCTGAGCTGCTCGTCTTATAATCATCGCTCACCAGTCACCACTTAGAACGAAATCAAAGCGGGAAATCTTGAAAAGCGGGAAACTGATCTGGCGGTTGTCGAGGAGGTAGCTCCGAACATAAACACACGGTGAGATCTGAAAACGTGGAGATCCGAATTTCTGAAGGCCGTTGGCTGCCCGCTTACATTTTTAACATGTTGCCCCAAAGAAACCCTAACTCCAACAAATTCCTTCCTACTAGAAAAAAAGGGTTAATTATTGAAAAGTTACTATAATTAATTTATAATTAATATTTTATTCATAATTTTTAAAAAATTGTTGAAAAATTCTTATATTTTATTTAATTTTACATACAAAGTCTCTTTGTCAAATTCAATAAATTTTTAATTTTACCTTAAATACTATTTTAAATTTTCATATTTTTGCCTTCCGCCGCAGCCCGTCGATGTCGCCTTGCCATCGTAGTCTCATCGACACAGCTTCGCTGTTAGTGCCTTGTTGGGAGAGAGAGAGGGGGCTGGGGAGGGAGGGGGCGGGATATTGACGTGCCCACCGCCCCTCCGCGCACGCAAGCACACTTGCGGGTGCCGGAGCAGAAGAGAGACGGAGCAGAAGAGAGACGAAGCAGAAGAGAGACGAAAAAAAAAGAAACTTTACATTTATTGATTATTCAAAAAAAAGAGGCTATTTTACTTTCAAGTTATATGATATATTAAAGTGAAATGAAATATGAAGTTGATAGTTAGAAAATCTAAAATTTCAAAATTACTAATACTACTAAATTTATGTGTTTGATTTCCTATTCTTCCAATTTTTGGTTACAATTATTAACTTTTTAATTTTTTAAAATATAATTTTTAAATTTTAATAGTTATACTTTTAAGTTTTAAATTTTGGAGTAGAAAAAACAAAGAGATAAGAAAAATTATATTTTAATTTTTTTTTGAAATTTTAAATAAAAAATGAGAATAGAAATAAAAAATGAGAATAGAATGGTATAATAATACTTTAAAATATATGAATTGTTTAAATTAATAAAAATTATTAAATTTAATATTTTTTTATCAATAATAGCAGTTAAAAATATGAGATTATAAAAAAGAGATCAAAACTGCAATAAAGTTACAAACTTAAAGACTAAAATTAATTTTTTTTTAAAATTAGGATTAATTTATAATGTTCTCTCGACTTCAGGGGCCCAGATGCAACATACATTTTACATTTTTCGTGTATCACATTGCTAAAAGTTTTAACATCATTGTCAAAATAGACAGCTTATATCTAATTTTTCTCTTTTCATAAAAGTTAATTTTAAAATTAAAAAAAAATCTAAAAATAGTAAAATTGAAAATAAAGAATTCCTAATTGGTTTATCTGTTTATATGTGAGAATGTAGTTTTTATAGATGGTGTTGGTATTTTGAAAAGTTCTTATGTTTGTGTTTTTAGTTATTAATACCTTCAGTTATTCATCATGATTCCTATTGATATCATTTAATAACATGAAATAAATCTACAAAATTTTGGGTGAACTTTGTTATAATGAATATAGATAGAAATTTATAATTTGTAGTATTAATTGTTATGTGCTGCAATAAGATTTTTATGGATGATATTTCTTATCACATTTCTTGTGTATCATATTAGCTTGTTAGTTTGATAAGTGTTGACGTAGGATATATGTGACGTCCCCCTTTCGAGACACCACACGTGATGTCCCCTTTTCGGGACTCCACGAAGTTCACATAAATCAAAGGGAAGATTAAACATAAAACTTTTAACTCATACAGCGAAAGCAATATAATTAAAATAACAACTGATACAATAAACATCATGTTTAACACATATTTATTGATTCATAAATTATAATTTACATCTAGCTTATATAGTAAGAAAAAGATCAAACTGGAAATAAAACCCCTTTGATTCAGTGTTCAAAAACCTCCCGTGTGCCTCATTCTTCACCAGTACCTACCAATAAAGACATCAGTCCACCAACTCTAGGACTGAGTAGGCAATAAGCACTAACTTGCTAAGTAAAAACTATTACAAGCAAACATACATCATACTTTCTTATCAGCATGAATAATAAATAATCAAGATAATTGACAGTTATAATATAAATGCTGATGTCACATTAACATGCAAAATCAATAATACGCTGTTAAACATTTTTATTCTTTATACTTTTATCTTTTGGGCCCCAGTTATCAACTGCCTCTTTTTCATCATCACATAAACATAGGATCCTTGGCAACTCCTAAAATATTTAGAGGAGTGCCACATAAATTAAATACAACTATCACATCTTGGCAATCATCCCGAATAATTGGGCAGGTTACCAATCACATCTGGCATTGGCATTGACATGGCTCGAGCATAAGCAGGGACATAAACACGTCAAGAAATTCTTTTTAATACATTATCGATCTTTAAAATATCTTATAATCATATCTAGTTGTTCCAAGTCCACAGATCATATTCTGCCTTTTAACTTAATAAACAATTCAGTTAAATATATCATCTTGCTCTTAATATTCTTATACATTTATTTCACATAGAAATCAATATTTCATTCCACATATACCTTAATCAGAATAATGCATATAACGAAACATATGAAATATTCTGAGCAGTAGTAATAATTCTTGTAACATGAATTCAACCATAAAGCAAGCATTTAACAATACATAACATTAATACTTCAACATAACACATAAAATCACATATATCATATTAATTGATTAATTTGCAGATTTAGTTTAATAAACAACTTAGAACTCTTGCCTACCACTTATACGTCATGATGATAGCTCAATGTAAGCCGGAGAAATACGAAAAGATTGGACGAGAAAAACCCCGCTTTGATTCCTCTTCCTTCGTCTTCTTCTTCCTCTTCTTCTTCTTTTTCTTCTTCTTCCTCCTTCTTCCCTGCTGGCAGCTGCTGCTGCTGCTGGCGGCGCTGGGTTTGGCGGAATAGAGAGGCGAAAACGGGCGCGGAGCGAGCAAAACAGAGAGGGAGAAACCGAGAGGCAAAGAGAGAAAACTTCCTTTCTCTCACCTGGCGCGGTGACACGCGGAAGAAAGGGCAGCACGGGCGAAAGTGGTTCCCACGGCAGAGTTATCTGATTTTTGGCACAATTGCAATGTCACATCCTAAAATTTTGAAGTCAAAAGAAATTAAAATATAAGATGATTTGAGGTTTAAAAATTAAAACTGATTTGGATTTAAAATGAAGAATTTTGGACCTGAAAATAATAATTTTGGACCTATTCACAAGAGTTAAAAAATAGGGGGACCAAATTACAATTGTTCCATTAAACAGAGGAACAGTGCCGCAGGAACCGCCTTTCGCTGCGTCCGCTCTTTTCCGTGTGCCGAGTGTGCGAAGGAGAGAGAAAGGGAATTTTCTCTCTCTCTCTCTCTCTTGGTTCCATGCGCCGCGCCCCTCCGTTCCGCGCCCCTCCGTTTTGCCAAGAGCAGAAGCAGCGGCAGCTGTTGCAGCCGCATACAACAAGAGGAAGAAGAAGGAAGAAGAAGGAAAGAAGAAGGAGAAGAAGGGAATAGGAAAAGAGGAAAGCTAAGGGATTTTTAGGTTTGGTTAAAGGTAGATAATCCTTTAACCTAAAATTATTATTGTTATGTTATTATTTGTGAAAATGAATGAGCATTGTGAGAATTTAAGAATTATGTTATTATACCTTGTACATTATATATGTTATAAATGGATGAAATATACTTGTCTGTGAGGTGATGTGGTACTAATGTATTTTTGCATACCAAGAACCGACAAGGGCAGAGAGTTTTCTATATATATATGTTATTGCGATGAGGGCGGGGAGTGTACGCCGGGTGATGTCCTAAGAAGAAGAAATCACTGATATAAGGTGCGGCTTCCGTCAAGGCTTCTAGAATAACAAATTGTAGGAACTTTTATCAGGCTTCTAGGTGAAAGGGTATGAAAATAATAGATCCACGTCACTGAACAGAATATTATTATATTGTGATGAAATTCAGTGTGTGCAATATTAAATGATGATAATTAATATGTATTTATGATATGGTATGTAATGCTATTTTAATTAATGAAATGATAATTACATTCATGATTTAAAAGGCGATGATGAGTAAGACAGGTTTCTCACAAGCAGTCACACATGCCATCTCGAGCTTGATGTGGCACGACGGCATCCAAAACCCTTTTGGGCTGATGAGAAATGATTGTGGCATTTGAGGTGATTGGTTGAGAAATCTGGAGCTCAGAGATATAATAATAATGAGTAAAGATTAATTATGATATTGATATTAAAGGATAATATTTTTAAGAGTATCATGCATATTGGATTTGTTATAATAGAGATTGATTTTATTGCTGGTTTGATTCTAATACATGAGTTGTATTCATTCTGTGCGTAATATTAAATTGATTATTGTTATTTTTGGATGCTGTTTTATCTACTGGGTCTGTATTAACAGGCTCTTGCCATTTTTGGTGGTAGGTATGGCACTAATTGGATCACGGGACAAGGGTAAAGATGTTGAAGGTATTTTTGAATTGTGATATTTAAGAATTTGAGTTGAGATAATACAAAAATAGAAAGAATATATTTTTTTCTGGCGACCGTAAAATCGGAACGTCACAGTTGGTATCAGAGCAGTTGCGATCTTATGTGGAGATGTGGGTAGATATAGTGGAATGCACTCACTAATCACTGTATATGAGGTGTAGGAAAGATTATGTATGATTCAGAAAAATATCCTTTTGGAAGTTAAAACTGATGAAATATTCTAAACAGAATATGTATGAATATTTTACTGACAATTTTTGTGATTGATGAATTAGGAATAAAAGACAATTTTGAGATGACAGATAAAGATTTAAGGCTGTTAGAAAAATATAAGACCAAGTTTGAAGACAGAATCCGACAGGAAGGAAAGGACAAGTTAGCTGAGAATGAGAAGTGTCGACTGTATATTGAAGGTCTACCAGCATCAATACAGGATATATTAAAAGCACAGCAGTATACAGAGTTTGATAAGTTAGTTGAAGATTTAGAGATTGTAGCATCAAATCTGTTTGTAAATAAAGCAAAGGAATTACTTAGAAGTGGAAGAGTGATAATTAAGATGTAATATGTGATAGTTTTGTAATACAGATAATGTTTTGATAATATAAATGAGTATGAATGATGTGACTGAGTGAGATTTTGATTGTCAAGATAATTATAATTATTATTGTAATGATATTTCATATTACCTGGAACTGGTGTTTCTTGTTCTGTTTATGTCATTATTCTTGATTAAGGCAAATGATTTGATAATTTGCCTAGTTTGGAGGTTTTATGTGTAAACAATCTGCTGAATTTGGAGAGAGTTCTATATGTTTCATTTCTCTATTTTTAAAATATGGAAGATGCTAGAATCCTCTATTTATGTGTTGATATATGAGGTAATTGAGATGTATCTCAAGCATAAATGATGGACGAGAATAAGTTCGGCTTCTGTCATGAGAGTTAGTGGTTATAAATTTCGAGAACGAAATTTCTATAAGGTGGGGAGAATTGTCACATCCTGAAATTTTGAAGTCAAAAGAAATTGAAATATAAGATGATTTGAGGTTTAAAAATTAAAACTGATTTGGATTTAAAATGAAGAATTTTGGACTTGAAAATAATAATTTTGGACCTATTCACAAGAGTTTAAACTAGGGGGACCAAATTGTAATTGTTCCATTAAACAGAGGAACAGTGCCGCGGGAACCGCCTTTCGCTGTGTCCGCTCTTTTCTGTGTGCCGCGTGTGCGAAGGAGAGAGAAGGGGAATTTTCTCTCTTTCTCTCTCGGTTCCATGCGCCGCGCCCCTCCGTTCTGCGCCCCTCCGTTCCGCGCCCCTCCGTTTCGCCAAGAGCAGAAGCAGCGGCAACTGTTGCAGCCGCAGACAGCAAGAGGAAGAAGAAGGAAGAAGAAGGAAAGAAGAAGGAGAAGAAGGGAATAGGAAAAGAGGAAAGCTAAGAGATTTTCAGGTTTGGTTAAAGGTAGATAATCCTTTCCCTAAAATTATTATTGTTATGTTATTATTTGTAAAAATGAATGAGCGTTATGAGAATTTAAGAATTATGTTATTATACCTTGTACACTGTATATGTTATTATAAATGGATGAAATATGCTTGTCTGTGAGGTGATGTGGTACTAATGTATTTTTGCATACCAAGAACCGACGAGGGCAGAGAGTTTTCTATATATATATATATGTTATTTCGATGAGGGCGGGGAGTGTACGCCGGGTGATGTCCTAAGAAGAAGAAATCACTGATACAAGGTGCGGCTTCCGTCAAGGCTTCTAGAATAACAAATTGTAGGAACTTTTGTCAGGCTTTTAGGTGAAAGGGTATGAAAATAATAGATCCACGTCACTGAACAGAATATTATTATATTGTGATGAAATTCAGTGTGTGCAATATTAAATGATGATAATTAATATGTATTTATGATATGGTATGTAATGCTATTTTAATTAATGAAATGATAATTACATTAATGATTTAAAAGGCGATGATGAGTAAGACATGTTTCTCACAAGCAGTCACACATGCCATCTCGAGCTTGATATGGCACGACGGCATCCAAAACCCTTTTGGGCTGATGAGAAATGATTGTGGCATTTGAGGTGATTGGTTGAGAAACCTGGAGCTCAGAGATATAATAATAATGAGTAAAGATTGATTATGATATTGATATTAAAGGATAATATTTTTAAGAGTATCATGCATATTGGATTTGTTATAATAGAGATTGATTTTATTGCTGGTTTAATTCTAATACATGAGTTGTATTCATTCTGTGCGTAATATTGAATTGATTATTGTTATTTTTGGATGCTGTTTTATCTACTGGGTCTGTATTAACAGGCTCTTGCCATTTTTGGTGGCAGGTATGGCACTAATTGGATCACGGGACAAGGGTAAAGATGTTGAAGGTATTTTTGAATTGTGATATATAAGAATTTGAGTTGAGATAATACAAAAATAGAAAGAATATATTTTTTTCTGGCGTCCGTGAAATCGGGACGTCACATGCAATTTGGTCTCTCTATTTTCCTTCTCTCATAAATAGGTCCAAAAATATTATTTTTGAGTCCAAAATAATTTCAATTTTTTTTAAACTTTAAATCATTATTCTTTGGTCGTCATAATTCTCCCCACCTTTGAAGAATTTCGTCCTCAAAATTAAGCAAAGAGATTTAGATAAAACTTTTTCATTTCATTTTCAGATTCTCAAGTTGCTTCTTTCTCAGTCTGATTGCTCCACAAGACTTAAATCATAGGAATCTCTTTATTCCTTAATCGTCTGACATCTCTTGTTAAGATTCTGATTGGTTCCTCTTTATAGCTCAAATTTGACTTTATTTTCATCTGCTTTGGATCAAACTGAACCACTTGTGAAGGATTTGGAACATATTTCCTTAACATTGATATATGAATAAATATCATGTATTTCTTCCAATTCAGATGGTAACATAAGTCTGTAAGCTACAGCCCCAACTCTTTCTATAATTGAAAAAGGTTCAATATAACGAGACTTTAACTTACTAGCTTTTCCAAACCGCACTACACCTTTCATTGGGCTCACTTTAAGAAATACCTGATCCCCCACTTCAAATTCTATTTTCTTATGTCGAGCATCATAGTACTTTTTCTATCTTGAACTGTGCATAGTTTCTCTCGTATAAATTTGATCTTTTCAGTAGTTTCATCAACTAATTGAGGTCCCAAAATAGCTCGACTTTCACCTTCATACCAGCATAATAGTGATTGACATTTTTTTCCATATAAAGCTTCATAGGATGCCATCTCAATACTGGACTGATAATTGTTATTATAGGCAAATTCTATCAATGGAATATGTATTTCCCAACCTCCTCCAAAATCCAACACACATAATCGTAGCAAATCCTTAAGAGTTTGAATAGTTTTTTCTGTCTGACCATCAGCCTGAGGATGAAATGCTGTATTGAATTTCAATTTGATACCAAATGCTTGATGTACTTTCTGCCAAAATCGACAAGTAAACTTTAGATCTTGATCTGATACAATAGCAGATGGCATTTCATGCAATCTTACAATCTGATCCACATAGATTTTTGCTAATTTATTAGTAGAATCAGTAGCTTTGATTGGCAAGAAATAAGCTGATTTAGTCAATCTATCAACAATCACCCAAATAACATCATGTCCTTGTTGTGATCTTTGTAGTCCAACTACAAAATCCATAGCTATTTCTTTCCATTTCCATACAGGAATAGACAATAGTTGAAGTAAACCTGAAGGTCGCTAATGATCACCTTTAACTTGTTGACATGACATACATTTACTAACAGCTTCAATCACATCTCTCTTCATACTAGGCCACTATATCATATGTTTCAGATCATGATACATCTTATTTATACCTGGATGTATAGTATATTTTGCCCCATGAGCTTCTTGTAACAGCACATGTCTAAGATCATCAACATCTAGTATATACAATCTGTTTTTATATTTCAATAATCCGTTATTCTCAATATTAAAATCATTCTGTTTTCCTTCTTCAACTCTCCTGATAATCTTTTGATAAATGGATCTTTATTCTGACCTTCCCTTATATGTTGAAGCCATTCAGGTCTAACTGTTAATTGACTCAAAAATACATGACTTTGACCTTTAATTCTATTTAAAGATAACTGCTCCATCTCAAGTACTATTAACTGGTCATCTTTCTGTAAAGCTATCATACTCAAATTAGCTTTTCTACTTAAGGAATCAGCTACTACATTAGCCTTACCTGGTTGATACATAATTTTCAGGTCATAATCTTTAATTAACTCAAGCCAACGCCTTTGTCTGAGATTCAACTCCTTCTGGGTGAAGATATATTTCAAATTTTGATGATCAGTATACACTTCACACTTTACCCCATATAAGTAGTGTCGCCAGATCTTTAATGCAAAAATAATTGCCGTCAATTTCAAATCATGTACTGGGTAGTTCTTCTCATGTGGTCGTAACTGTCGTGAAGCATAAGCTATGACCCTGCCATGTTGCATAAGAACACATCCCAGCCCTTGGATTGATGCATCACTATATATCTGAAACCTGTCACTACTCTCTGGTAAAGCTAACACTGGAGCTGAAATGAGACATTATTTCAATCTTTGGAAACTAGTCTCACAGTCTGCATTCCAATCAAATTTAACTGCTTTTTGTGTCAATTTTGTAAGTGACAATGCAATTCGTGAAAAAACTTTTATAAATTTACGATAATAGCCAGCCATCCCCAGAAAACTTCTTATTTCTGTTATACTGGTTGGCCTTGCCCATTCCGTAATTACAGAAACTTTCTGTGGATCAACAGATATACCTTCTACACTGATAATATGACCCAAGAAAGTCACACTAGATAGCCAAAATTCACATTTGGAGAATTTTGCATATAGTTTTTTTTCTCTTAACTTTTGTAACACCAGGTGTAAATATTTCATATGCTCTTCTTGATTCTTTGAGTATATCAATATATCATCTATAAAAATTATAATAAACTGATCAAGATAAGGCTGAAATACTTTGTTCATTAAATCCATTAATACCGCAGAAGCATTTGTTAATCCAAATGGCATTACTAAATATTCATAATGCCCATATCTGGTTCTAAATATTGTTTTAGAAATATCAGCCTCTTTTATCTTCAACTGATAATACCCAGATCTTAGATTATTTTTTGAAAATATAGATGCTCTTGTAATTGATCAAATAAATCGTCAATTCTGGGTAAAGGATATTTGTTCTTGATCGTCACTCGATTCAATTCACGGTAATCTATACACATTCGTAGACTACCATCTTTCTTCTTCACAAATAATACCGGTGCACCCCATGGTGAAATACTTGGGCGAATTTAACCCTTATTTAATAGTTCCTGCAATTGAGTTTTCAATTCTTGTAACTCAGTAGTAGCCATTCGATAAGAGTTCTATAGGGAACTCCACTTCTCTATCTGGGGGTAATCCCGTTAAATCTTCAGGGAATACATCTGGATACTCCTTTGCGATTGGTATGGCCTGTATCTTAACTAGCTCAGATTTATCATTCAATGCCACAGCTAAATATGCTTCACATCCCTTCCTTACTAATTGACGTGCTTAAATAGCTGTGACTACTGGAATCTTCCTCCCATAACCATAATAAACTACATCGGAAGATTCAGGAATATGAACTTTTATCTTTTTTTCTCGACAATCAATAATTACTTGATTGTCAGATAACCAATTCATTCCTAGTATCACGTCAAACTCAATTATAGGTACAACAATCAGTTTTGCCCAAAACACTTGATCTTTAATCTTTATCTTTACCTCCACAAATAATTTCACTCCTATCGTGATACCGGTAGGTCATTCATGAAGTACTTCATCTAATGGGAGTGTTTCTAGTTGCAGTTTTTGTATGATACTTTCAGAAATGAAAGAATGTGATGCACTAGAATCAAATAGTACAACTACAGTTGAATCATTCAAACTGAGCGTACCTGCTATAACATCTGGTGACTCCTGAGCCTCCTGATGTGTCAATGCATAAACTCGAGGCTGGGCACCTCGTTCACTAACTCTAGTAGCAGTACTACGTTTTCGTCCTAATACACCAGCAGTTCCATCTCTACTATCAGAAGCGGAAGCTATAGAAGTTGGAACTGACTCTTCACCCTTTGCTGTCATTTTTCTTGGGCATACTTTATAAAGATGACCCACTTCACCACAATTGAAACAAGTCTTATTTCCAGCTCGACATACCCCTCAATGTAGATTCCCACAGATCTGACATCTAGGCCTTCCAGAACTACCACTAGTACTTGTAGATGTAGAATCTCCACTTGAACTAGACCTCTTTGATGTCGGTCCTTAATAAGTTTTAGATGCCATAGCTTTCCTCTTTTCTATAGCCCCTCGTCTAGCTTGCCCCTCAAGCTGATCCTGCTCTACCACCGCTGCTGTTTCTACCAATTTAGAAAACACTACATGCTGAAATGGTACCACAGCCGCTCGAATTGAATGACGCAATCCTGTGCGAAAAAGATGATATTTTTCCTCTTCTTTAGGTACCAGCGCAGGGGCAAACTTTGCCAAAGCAGTAAATTTAGCTTCATACTCTGTCACTGTCATATCCCGTTGCACCAGATGAGTTAATTCTTTTCTAAATTTATCATGAGCCGACAGTGGTACATACTTTTCTCGAAAGGCTATCAAAAATTCTTTCTAAGTGATAGAAATTATAGATCTACCACTGAAGAAGAGCCTCCGGTGCTCAGTCCACCAGTCATCTGCCATACCATTCATAACTGTGGCAGCTAAAGATATTTTGCGGTCTTTTGGACACCTGATTCCTTCAAATACCTTTTCCATCTTGCCGATCCATTTTTCTGCAATCATCGGATCAGTGGTACCCTAAAAATGCTCAGGCCTCATACATTGAAATAGCTCTACTACCCTTTCCATGTAAGCCTCCCCACCTTGACTCTAAACTGGCTGTGGTTGCCTAGTAGTCACCTCCAATCTTTCAGCTATAGAAGAGACTACTTGATCCAATTGTTTCATGTTCAGTAGTATTCCTTGACTTTGTCCCACTTCCTGCCTTGCAGGTTGTCCATTACTACTGGAAGGTCGACCAGTAGACATTCTCCTGCAATCATAGTCATTTAACACAAGATAATATATATATACTTATTAATTTATTGTCTACTTAGCAGGTACTGTGAATGTGTGATCCCAAATAACTCGTTCCCAAGACTCGTCTTTCCATAAGAAAGATAGAACCATGCTCTGATACCACTCTGTGACGTCCCCCTTTCGAGACACCACACGTGACGTCCCCTTTTCGGGACTCCACGAAGTTCACATAAATCAAAGGGAAGATTAAACATAAAACTTTTAACTCATACAGCGAAAGCAATATAATTAAAATAACAACTGATACAATAAACATCATGTTTAACACATATTTATTGATTCATAAATTATAATTTACATCTAGCTTATATAGTAAGAAAAAGATCAAACTGGAAATAAAACCCCTTTGATTCAGTGTTCAAAAACCTCCCGTGTGCCTCATTCTTCACCAGTACCTGCCAATAAAGGCATCAGTCCACCAACCCTAGGACTGAGTAGGCAATAAGCACTAACTTGCTAAGTAAAAACTATTATAAGCAAATATACATCATACTTTCTTATCAGCATGAATAATAAATAATCAAGACAATTAACAGTCATAATATAAATGCTGATGTCACATTAACATGCAAAATCAATAATACGCTGTTAAATCTTTTTATTCTTTATACTTTTATCTTTTGGGCCCCAATTTCTTGGTCTATCACAACTGCCTCTTTTTCATCATCACATATACATAGGATCCTTGGCAACTCCTAAAACATCTAGAGGAGTGCCACATAACATACAACCATCACATCTTGACAACCATCCCCAACAATTGGGCAGGTTACCAATCACATCTGGCATTGGCATTGGCATGGCTCGAGCATAGGTAGGGATATAAACACGTCAAGAAACCCTTTTTAATACATTATCGATCTTTAAAACATCTTATAATCACATCTAGTTGTTCCAAATCCACAGATTATATTCTGCCTTTTGACTTGATAAATAACTCAGTTAAATATATCATCTTGCTCTTAATATTCTTATACATTTATTTCACATATAAATCAATATTCCATTCCATATATACCTTAATCAGAATCATGCATATAACGAAACATATGAAATATTCTGAGCAGTAATAATAATTCCTGTAACATGAATTCAATCATAAAGCAAGCATTTAACAATACATAACATTTATACTTCAACATAACACATAAAATCACATATATTACATTAATTGATTAATTTATAGATTTAGTTTAATAAATAACTTAGAACTCTTGCCTACCTCTTATACGTCATGATGATAGCTCAATGTAAGCCGGAGAAATACGAAAAGATTGGACGAGAAAAACCCCGCTTTGATTCCTCTTCCTTCTTCTTCTTCTTCTTCTTCTTCTTCTTCTTCTTCTTCTTCTTCCTCTTCTTCCTCTTCTTCTTCTTCTTCTTCTTCCTCCTTCTTCCCTGCTGGCAGCTGCTACTGCTGCTGGCGGCGCTGGGTTCGGCGGGACAGAGAGGAGGAAACAGGCGCGCGGAGACGGGCGCGGAGCGAGCGAAACGGAGAGGGAGAAACCTTGAGGGAAAGAGAGAAAACTTCCTTTCTCTCACCTGGCGCGGCGACACGCGGAAGAAGGGGCGGCACGGGCGAAAGCGGTTCCCACGGCAGAGTAATCTAATTTTTGGCACATTGCAATTTGGTCCCTCTATTTTTCTTCTTTCATAAATAGGTCCAAAAATATTATTTTTGAGTTTAAAATAATTTTAATTTTTTTAAACTTTAAATCATTATTCTTTGGTCGTCACAATGTAGGGGATCCTAAGAAACACCAAAAGTGAGAGAGAGAGAGTCCCGAGAGGCGGCGGCGCGCAGAAGATTAAGTCTGATGATTAAAGCTTAAAATAGAGTAAAAAACATCCAAAACAGCACACTGAGGTTTAAGATGGTTCAGGGAAGAGTTCTCTTACGTCCACCGGGCGTCAGTGAGAGAGTTTTCACTAAAGAAAAAGCAGTCGTGAGGGCTGGTACAATGCTAGAAGGAGAATAAGCTGGAGAAAATGAGAAGGGAGAGAGAGAGAGAGCTCCTCAGATGGGGCTTTAATACAGTGAGAATATGAGAATTCGAGAGTATGCTCTGGTGGTTGTTCCCGGATCCCCTCCTTGAAGCTTGTTCAAGGGTATTTGTAGGCAGTGGATAGTACATTTTTGTCCTAGTTTTCCAGAAGGAGAGAAAGTAAACAAATCCTAAGCTCATGCTGCTTTGTCGGCCACTAGAGGGACCAAGGTCAGCAAAAGGAGAGCTAGGCTTATTGATCTTAGTACTACTTCTAGGAATCTGTGAGGATTGAAGTACGTGAGTCCTTGATCTGCGTGTCTGAAAAAAGTGTCTTGTAAGGGGAACGGCACGGTCGGGCCATGCCGATTGTGACAGACGCAGCTGAGAAATCATCATCATCGATGTTAGCAGGAAATGATCCTTGATCGTCGTGAACGATATTGGGTCGAACCCTCATGGCCGAGGTTGGACATCTGCGAGAATAAGAGCATTAAAATAAAGAGTTAGTGCCATCTGGGAGCCATGTGTATAGTTGGGATGCAGCGCTGGAATCACGTGTTAACAATAAGTATTTTAATCGTGTTGATGTTGAATGTTATAATGTTATGCATGTTTACTAATGTGTAACAACATATTCGTGTTTAATCAGAAATTATTTTTTAATAAACTTAAATGACATATTAAATATTTCTAAAGATATAAAGGAATTCATGGTAATAACATGTATTCTTTTGTAATAATCTTAGTGTCATTTATATTTTTGTTAAATTTTTTGCAAATGAGATGAGAATCATGTAATAGTCTAAACGAAGTATTCAAATTTCAAAAATTTTCTAATACATTTAATTGGTCCACATACCAAACACTAACTTTTTCTAACCACAAAAGCCTAAAATAGGCCAAAAAAAGTCCAAGGACCAAATTAGGCCTGCCGCCAAACAGGCCCTTAGAGTTGGTGCATGATTTTAGTGACAAAATATTAAAAAATCTAAGTTCTAACAAGCAAATCAAACGTATAGTATTTCTTTTGTTGTCTTAAGAATTCATTAATATTTATGCTATTTATTTTGTCGATATACTTATTTGTGGTCACAAAGATTACCATATCAGCAAAGTTTTACAGTATAATGTCTGTTGAGTTGTTTATATATATCAACTTTAAAAATTAATTTTTTTGACAGAAAACATTATTAATTATAAAATGTAGTTTAATAAAAAAAATAAAATATAGGTGAATAAACATCTCACTTCTTTAATTCAGTTGTTATCATTGGACAATAAATATCATAGAATTAGATTAATTCATTATAATTTTTTTACAACAAGATTGTAACTTACTCGAATAATTGATGCAATATGTATATCGACAAGATTATATACTCATAATCGTATGTTAAATTACACAAATACCTATAAAAATCAAGATCAATGTGGCTTAAGTTCACAAAAGGGATTAGTCACATAGTTTTACACTCTTACACAAGTATTTCAAAAAATAACATATTAATTATTTGAGGATATATATTAAATATGTCATTTCATAATTTAAATTTTATAAAAAAATAATATATAAATAATATTTAATAATTTTTATGATACTACAATCTCATCACATGAGAAGCCTCAAGTAAGTCAGAAGCAATAGGCTGCAGTGCAAGCTAGTGAACCTCAGTAAAGTTTAGAGTTTTTCTAAGATTGAAAACTATTCTATCTAAAATCATTCTTCAAATTGATTCGAGTTTCTCACCAAAACAATATCCCATTTTAACTTTAAATTGAATTGAATCGGCTTAAAACTGCTCGATTTGTCAGTTAGTTCGACTCAACCCATCCCATTACTGTCATATATCCCCGCATATAGATTTGATTTTGAGTTGAATTGATTCGGTTACATACAAGTTTCTTTGAATTACAGCACAGTGTAATGAATTTACAACATATTTATATGCAAACTAACATTTTCAAGCATAATTGCCAGCCACTAACGAAGAAGAGCCTCAAAATACACAAGAATGGTTCTAATAAGAAGCTGTTAAGCCAACACAACAATCTCAAAATCAGTGGTTAGTGGTTGACATCCACAAAATCCTACTGAATGAAAGCTAAATTCATATTACAAGGAAGCATAATGATCAACTTTATTTTCTACCACCAGACCACCAAATCAGTAATAGCTAAAGATAACAAAATTAAATTCAAAGATGATGTCCACTGATGATTAGACTCGTAAAACAATGCAAGTTTTCGGAAAGTGACGCGTGATAGAGCCACAACAAAACAAGGACATTCCTCGATTAATGAAGGGAGCTCCGGACTCATATCGCAGGCATTGATTTCTAATAATTTCTCTTACCCGTTCCCATTGTTAGCTTGAATAAGAACATCGAAAAATCAAGTGATCCATAGCCTCGACAACTAGGTCATCTAACACCTGGCCACCAATATCTTTGCTAATAATATTGGTCTCTGACTTCACCAATTCACTCCATCCAATTCCTCCCACCTCCTTCCTCAGCAGAGTTTCCACTATCTGACTGTTAATATCATTCTTGATTGAAGCCAACTCAATGTCACCAGAAAACCTGCTCTTCCTGTAAAGAAACCACACTTGTGAAGCAAGAGAAATGTCATCAACTGGAGAACCACCCAATTCAGCTGAATGACCAATTTCTAGCAGCACTGAATTGACAAAATCAAAGAGAAGTCTATGGTTTGATCGATCTGCAAACTTATCCCGCAGCTTCGAATCTAACGGGCTTTCAGACGAACACCATCTGTTGAAAATACTGCTCTGATCATTATTGTCTAAGCCAGCAGCTGAAAGCAAGTTTTTGATGAAGATAAAGTCTTCCCAGTCTTCTTCACTTGCATTTGAAAAAGCTCTGGAATGTTTCAATGGTCTGGGTGACGATAATTCGGAGCAGGAATCGCCCCACGGCAGGGTGCAAGCAGTGGATCCTATTGGAAGAGACCTTGATAATGTTTCAGTTGATGAAACACAATGCTTGCTCTCAAACAATTAAAGGATAAATGAAGCAACTACAAAATTTAGGAAATACGGAGGTTCAACATGTCACAATGAACATGCCCGTTACATATCAATCATATAAATCACAAAATTACATTAGACACAAATATCTAAATATTTTCATCAGAGTATCCATGTAAAAAAGAAGAAGAGGAAGATCAAAAGATATAACAATATACTATAAAGAATAATCTTACATACTTGAAGCTAAATGAGGAATTATTATTTAACAAAGTACAACAGAAACAAAAAATTACCTGTAATTGACACTATCTAATGAGATAAAGGCTTGGTTGTGATTATTGTGTATTCTTTTAAAGAAGGAACATTCTTGTTCCATTCAATTGATTGTTCAATAAGCAGCATCAGATTACTAGCTTAAGATTCCCTTTTAATTGGCGGAACTAGGGTTACATGATGACAAAATTATATATGATTCACTAAAAATGCCCCTTGACTGACTGTTATTTTCCAAAGCCGAAGATGAGAAAACTAAGTCAGAAATCATGATTTTCATCCTAACCAGGACTAAGTTGTCATGTATGTAAATATTCTAGAATAATAAACAGGCAGGTATCTTCCATCCTAACCAAGTTAAACTCAAATATAGTCACAATTGCACTTTGAAGAGGTAAATTTCTAAAACGTAATATTTAACAAATTTAGAGTTTGTATAATGTAAATTTTGGAATATGAATGGTAACATGTGAAAAGACAAGTTTACTGTGGCATATATAAAAACCCCTTGAACATATCCAAACTTACGCGGATTATCAGCATGAGGAAATTCAGATAAAATGAGTCCACTGTTGTTTCCACCATCTTCAAATGGTGATTCTAGAACTGAAGTAGGGCTTGGCTGATCTTGGTTCATGCCAAATTTCTCATGGATTTTTACTGTTCCTGGGTTTTCAATAGAAGTACTCGGCTCTTCATGAGATAGAACAGCCTGCAAATCAAAAGCCAAATTAGATTCCTTTAGAAAATTAAGGGAGAAGACAATTCCAACAGGTAAAAGATATCGACTACAATTTGGCTGGAGAAAGCTCCACGAATTGGTTTCAAATTGCTATCATCTTTTCAAAAAAAATTAGGTAGATGGGAAAGACACCAAAAGCAAAAAATACTCCATTTTTTATTCATTCAGAATAATAGGATCAACCATCGATTGAAACAAATATAACAAAAATATATTACAGCATAAAATTTACATGCCTTACACTACATGAAGGAAAGAGACAGAGAAAGGTCCATGAATTGATCTCAAAAATAACTAAGACGTGCAAGAAAGCCAAAATCTGAGAATAGTGCTCCACTTTTATGTACTCATAATTATAGGATGGACATCGTTCAAGAATGACATAAAAATGAACACAATTGGACTTATCACAACATAGAATTCATCTGTTTCATATTACATGGGGGAGGAGAAAGAGAAAACCTACCATCTGTTCAGATCCAGCCTCAATATGTACCCCTTGACTTTCTTCAGGGAAACTTAACTGAGCTGCTTGTGATAACTCATCACTTCTCTTGGGTAACCCATTCTCATAGTTTATCAAAGGAGAGGAAAAAGATTTATCTACATCAGCTTTCTTGATCTTGGAGAAGAATAAACCTAATACTCTTTCCTTGAAAAATGAGATCCCAGTCTTTGATTTTGTTATCTCCTTGCAAGCCACTGTTTTTATTGTCGGGTTGTCAGAATCTTCTTGATTCAAGGACATTTTCTCACAAGATGATGAAGAGCTCGGAACAAACTTTGATCCTGATAAGTTTCCAGTGGAGGTCTCCCATGTGTTTTCATCCTTAGTCCTACCAATAAATGAGGTCGCTGATATGCTGAAGTCTTCTTCCCTGCCACAAGATCTGCTTCCTGAAATACCAGCTCCAACAAAATTCCTTGTTTCCATCTTTGCCTCTGGGATGGCGAGCATCTCACCCAATGTGCTGGCACTCCTTTGCTCTTGAATCTGTTCTCGAGATGTTTCATTTAATGCAACAAATGCCAACCTCTCTGACAGCCTTTTCTTTGCCTCCCTAATCACTGAAGACTCTTTTGAATAAGAAGTCGGGCTCATGAATGAGAATGACAAAGGATTCTCATTTCTCACATTGAGGTATTCCCAAGAATGTCTTGATTTTGAAGCAGTTGCCTCCAATTTGATCAAGTCGCCAGTATCTTCAATGCAATCTTCTAGCCTATTACATAAGCTTTCATCACCGACAAAACCATTTGAAGAGACAGAAGATAACAGAGATTCATCCCTTCGATGTCTACTCAGACTGTCACCAGATCCTGAGCCTCTATAAAAGCATTCCCATTGCGGCTGTTCTGGGGAAGATTTGCTGGGTCCTGCTGTGGACTTTGTTTCATGGTCCTTTCTGGGGCTTGGCTTCAAAACCACAATCCTGGTTGGCTGGGACAATTTTTCATACCTTGGATGAATAAAGCTAGAGCTCCAAAGATTGTTCTGAATCTCCGATTTACTATCGCATTGAAGCTTCTTCACTAGCTTCTCAGCATTTGGCTCAAACTTTTTCGATGGCTTCAATACAGTTATTCGGTTTGTCTGATTTGGTGGAGGAATCAAATTGAATTCACTCAAACGCTTGGATAAAACAGAGTTTGGTTCTTCCAAGAAGTTGAGAAATATGTCTCTATTTGAATTCAGTATCTCAAGCACATCTTGGAACTCCTTAGACTCAAGGAGCTTCTCATCAGAGGCTAGATGTTTAGCTTCTATGAACTTTTGACGAACAAGGGCCATCATTTTCTCATTTTGATTCACATCCTGATAGCCGTTTTGCAGAGGTTGATCATCGAAGCGACTGGATCTTGATTTCTGTTGCCTGACTTCACATACATTTCTACATTCCTTGTTATCATGGTGGTAATGGTTAACGTCCTGCCTATTTATTCTACACACGACTGAGTGATTAGCCGGAAGATCTTGTTCAAGACCCATTAGCCTGGCAACCACACTGGGTTTCATCTGCTGATGATCCATTTCTCTTGACATCTCCCGAGTTACGAGCATTTTCATTGGTGTTCCATCTTGAAAAACTTTTCTTACTCCCTCTGTTTATCTGAATTGCACATCAAATCGTGCTAAGATTCTCTTCCAACAGACAATAATACACTTAGGAAAATTATCCTGGGTTCAACAGCGAGGTGTCCTCTCACACATCAGATACACACAAATAGGTTAAAATAGCACTCAAAGTTCCAAGAAGCTCATGGTTTTGAGGTTAATGGCAATTCACACTGAAAAAAGTAGTAGAAATAAGAAATGGTGAAAGCTACCATCATAATGAACTATATCGAGCAACAACTTGTTTCTAGCCATGCCAGTACTCAACTCGAACACTCATCAACTTCCTGATGCACCAAGGAGATGGCTTCTTTAGTTGTGATGGCTCCTGCTACGTACCCTCTCATCTTGAATCCTGAATAAACAAAAACAAGGTGTCGTTATGGATTAAGAAACTCAACCTTCATCTCAAGGGAACATCTATTTGCAACAAGACAACATCATCAAGTTCTTAAAAAGAAACAAAACAATTTAAATTACCCATCCAAAAGGCTAGCTAGAAAGATCATTCGAAGAATGAGGGAACAAAAGGATAGAGGTAGGAGTTCAAAATCACTCACTTGGGTTAAAACGAAAGGCACTACTATCACTTGGAGAAGCTCAGCTTCAACCTGAAAGGAAAAATGGCAGATGTACCGAAGTTATTTAAGGAGGCAAAACCTAGAAGCATTTATAACGAAATGTAAAAAAAAAAGATGAAATATACTAAAGTTGAGATGTGAAAAGCTTCTCTTCTAGAGATTTTTCTGTTCGAATTCAAATTCACGTTCAACCCCTTTTCATAGTACTCTGGCGGAAGAAAAAGGGGCTTTAATTTTCATGGATTCATTGCAATGAAACAGAAAAAAAAGAAGGCTGCATTGCTCTTATCCCAGATTCCATTTTTAGCACAAAAAACAGCAGGAAATAGAAATAGAAATAGGCCCTTGGAAAAGAAACATCGAAGGGAGAAAAAAGAGGGATAGGGGAATAAAAGAAAGAAAGAAAGAAAGAAAGAGAGGGATAGGGGAAGAGAAGGGATCCCGCCAAACCTCGATATGAGAGAATTTTCTAACAAAAAGCCGGGGGAGAAGGAAACCAACAATAATTCAAGCTCATTGAAAAACCAAATCAGCAGAAGTAGCAAAGATGGAATGCGGAAAACCTTGATGAACAATCCACCTAGCAATGGGGTTTGTAAACCTAAAGCAATCCCCCTTTCTCCATTCCCAGCCAAAAAAGGGGGAGAAGTTCGACAACACGGGAAAGATTCAGATCCGGAGCCTACTGATCAAAGCTGCATTGCCCCAGAAAGAGGGCGATCGACCGAGCTTCGGGAATCGACAGCATGAAAGACATCGGAAACTCTAACAGAGGGAGAGAGAGAGAGAGAGGGAGAGAGAGAGAGAGAGAGAGAGAGAGAGAAATCGGCTCAAGGGAAATTGCTTACTTGCAGAGGCAAAGAGAACCCATTGTGGCGCTTGCGGCTGAGGAGAGGGAGAGCGGCATCTCCGGCGAATGAGTTCGAAGCGGAGAGAACAAAGAGTGATCTACCAACAAGTCAGACGTGCGGGAAGGAACATAAAAAATTTGCATTTTAATTGTCAAAAATTTTGAAAATAAAAGAAAACTTAATTTATTTATTTCAATTTTAGAATTTTTTCAACCTCAGAAAATAATTTTATAAACCAAATGTTAAACTCTCAAAATACAGAAAATACATAAATAAACTAAACATTAACAGAAAATGTTACCAAGAAAATTTAAAGTAAAATAAAATAAACGAATGTCCATATAAATTAAACGTAAAAGCTGTTTAAATTGAATTAAAATTTCATCAGAATTTCAATGATAAATACTATTTAGAGTTCAATAATTTTTTAAAAAATAAAAACAATTACATAATATCATTAAAATTTAATTATTTTATATTATATATTAGCTATAAAAATTATAATTTTTATTACATATATTTCATAATTTTATGGCGCGAATAATGCATGAATTATTATTTTTATATAATTTTTATGATCAATATGTAATTCTAAAATTTTTGATGTGAAGTATAAAATAACTAAATTTTACTAATATGTATGTAATTTTTTTAAAATATTAGTTAAATTTAATATTTGAAAAAAACTAAATACCCATGAACACTTTCATTTCATATATATTTTTCACAAAATTAAAAAAACTTATATTTAAATTAATCTTTATCTCATGTTACTCCAACATTAATTTTACTTTTTACCCAAAAAAATTTAAATTTTTCAATGAAATCAATAACAGTAGATAAATTAAGCAATTATAATACTGAAGTTTTATGAATTATAATCATTATTTTGTAGTTGATTGACATCAAATATATCTAAATAATTGCAAGTAATTATTATACTTATAATAATTACTACAAGAATTTTATTGAAAGAATCTAAAAAAAATATGAACTAATTAATTAATTAATTATCTAAAACTATGTAGATGTAAGTAATTTAAATTAATACAAAAAATATTGCTTAGTCGTAAAAAAACAAATGAGTTAGTATTAAACAGATTAAAATTCAAAAAAAATATTTTTAATCTTTTCTGCCTAATTTGATATATTTTTTTTAAATTATTTTATATAATTTCATGAATTATTAGAGGAAAAAGCAACTGAGCCATACGATATGAAAAACTTCAATTAAGCCGCTTTTAATTGGCCTGGAACTCAGCTGTTTGCTGTTCTAAACCGCACAGTGGATTCTGGAACGACATTCGTCCCCCGGGCTTATTTATCTCCGTCACGTGTGAACGTCGCCTTGCTAACCAGTAAATGCATGCCACGTGTACTAAGTAAAGCAGCCACGTGGCTACACATGGCTGACGTATTCTAGGGATAGAAAGGTTTGAGTACAAGTCATGTCAGTGGTTAATTTACTAAAACACCCCTGCCCGCCCCCTTGAAATAAAAAAACAAAAAAAGAAAATATTTGTCGGCGGTCCGTGATAGTGAACGCAGAGATCTGGCCGTACAAATTAATTTAAAATAAATTAATTATTAATTGCGAAACTATTTAAGTCCAATCACAGAAATAAAAAATACGTTATTTATTACCAGCTTAACTACAAGTTTGAATAACTTTATAAGTTATAATATTGAACTAATTTTAGTTTTTAAAAAAGAAAATTACATACATATCCCTTAAATCATCTTGAATTATATATTAAATTTTTCATTTTTTAATTTTACAACTTAACCCTCTAAATCATCTAAAAATAATATATTTAGATCTTTCTCAAAATTTTAAAGAATATTTTTTGCTAATTTATAATTATTTGAATGCTTATTATCAATAATATGTATATACAAATATTATAAATAAATTTATAAATATATGCATTCAATTAGTTTTCATTTTTAGATGATTTAGAGGTTAAATTGTAAAATTAAAAAATAAGAGATTTAATATATAATTCAAGATGATTTAAGGGGTATGTAAGTAAATGCCTCTTTTTAAAATATCGCCATATTAGTGAGGGTATTTAATTTAATATTAATTTAATATTATATAATATTTTTATATTTAAATGATATTTTTAGTATTAAATTAAAAATTTTATATAAAAGTATACACACATATCATCAAATTACATAATTATTTTCTTAAAAAACTTGACATAAAATCAAAATAGTATTAAATCAAATCACTTTTAAATCTCTTATTACTAATCAACTTTTATAGTATTACAAGTTATTATATAAATCTTTTATCACGATAAATTTCATATTTGTATTTTTACAAGATATATATAAAATGTGAAATAAATGTAATTTTTATATCAAAATTTATGTAAAATATGAACATAAAAATAATTTCTATCTTAGCATTAATATAGAATGTATTTTAAGTTAATATTATGTTAGTAGAAATGAAATAAAGAAATGAAAAACAACAGTATTGGAGAACAAAGAAATCCATTTAATCTCAAATAAATTGTGATTGTTGGATTATCAATGAGAATGAAAAAATAATAATGTGACAAAGGATCAAAGTAACCGCTCTGATTATTCTTTAAGCGAGTTCTGGTATATTTGTATCATAACAAAATGGTTCTCCAAAATCTTGAAACGATGCATTGAGATATGGATTTAGAATAAGTGAATTAGTCTATGTCTTTTCATTATCAAATATTATATGATCGAGAAGGGCTTATCTCCATATAGGTGCATGGATCGAGTGAAAGATACCTAGTAGCTGCCATATTCATGAAGACCTTGAGGAGCGCAAAACTCTTTAAATGGACAGAGTCCACATGCACCTGGGGACAACTACTAAGTTAAGGTCATTCGTTCTACAAAAGTTGTTCAATTTGAGACATTTTTAACTTCTGTTTATCTAGTCTAGTCGCAAGTATAGCACTCATTTGCCATTAGTCATTAGTCATCTTATGTCATAGTCTTATTAATACATAGATATGTATGACTAGACCTATTAATCATGATCGAATCTATGAAAGTCTCCCTCTAAGAGTAAGAACTCAGCAGGGCTTTTACCCGCTATTGACTTTTTTTTTTTGCAATTCTTTTGAACTCAATGAACCTCCTATGTAGGTCTGCATCAGTTTTGACCCATAAATCAAGATTCAGAGAAAAAAATTAAATAGAGAAAAAATCTCAAAAAAAAATATTAAAATCAGATATAATAAATATAGATAGAAAAAAATTAAGCAATGCTACTGAAAAGCACAATTTTAATATTATCTAATGAAATCGTAGCTGGAATTGAGATCTCATTCAAAGAGAAATGAAGGACTAATTTGAAATTAGTATGTCTGTGGTGAAAAATTTTAAAATTTATAGGGCAATTTGTAACATTTTATGAATTTTAACAATTTATATAAAAATTTTTAAAATTTATGAAGCCTGAGAAAGTTAACGACAGCCCATTCTTTTTCAGAAAATAACGAATTTGACCCTGGCAGCAGCCACGCAGCTGCTCCACTGAAATCTGCTTAAATTACCTAAAAAAATCTGCTTAATTTTAAACTATAAATTTGTATTTTACGATTTTTAGCTTCACACTGTATGCTATTTACTCGTCATAAACTAATTCCAATATATTCGGATCGAATTAAAAATCGGATCGGATCGAGGTCAACCTAGATCCGTTCCATGACCCGCCACGGTTCGGATTTTCGAATCGAATTTCGGATTGACCCAAAACTTTTTACATAATCGAACACTATTTTTTCAATGACTACAACTATTAGTTGTATATATATATTCTTATATTTATAAATAAAATTTTGATCACAAAAATATTACACAAAAAATAAAGCACAATTCTGTTAAAACTAGCACTAAATATTTCATCTCAACGGTAAAAAATATTTGTAGCTATTAATCCCACTTCACAATACAAGTACTTCTGGTTACTGCACTTAAAATAACTTGCAATAGCCTCTTTAATAATTATAGGCCTCAGTCATATTTAAAAACTTTCATAAAATAAAATAATAATTAACATATGTAATTAAATAATAAATATATAAATACGTAAAATAATTTCATACTTATAAATTCCGGGTCAGATTTTTTTCATGTCGGATCAGCATCGACCCGGATCCGACCCGACAATATTTAAACGGAGCGGGTCGGTTTTTCAGAATAATCGGTCAAAAATTTATTCTATTTTATAAGATAATCGGTTCGGATCACAGATCGGATCGGATTAAGATCCGACCTATTTACAGGCCTAGTGAAATGTATATTTTCATTTTCAAAAATGTAAAATACTAAAAGACACTAATTTGAAAGTATAATATACTATTTACTATAAGACTTATATTCGCTTATAGCCATTAGTTCACAGTTCTTCAACATAATTAAATAAGGGCATTTAGATACATGCATATAAAATTTTAAATATTACATAGTTCAAATTTTATAAAAAAAATAATATGTAGATAATAATTAAAATTTTTTTTATAACATATAAATAATTGTCCTGACAAAATTATATTTCAATAAATTTAAAATGATATGCACTTTTTTTTTTCTCAGCTATAGATAAATATTATTAGCATGACACCTAAGTAAACTACACTAAACAATAGAGTTATGTGCTATCCAAAATCACAATGGAATACAAATGAGATTTATGTTCAAATCCTTTCTCTCCGCACTTTTCTTTATCCTTCTCGGTGAGCTTGTACATATGTGGCGTGCTCTGTAACTGGGCTCTAAACGTGATAATTTTTCACCTTTTTGTTACCCCGTCTCTCACGTGGGAAGAAAAGCGAGGCCAAAGGGTAAAGCATGGAGTAGAAGAAAATTTTAAAAACGAGACATGAAAATTAATCTTTAAAAAAAAAAGACATGCACAAAAGACGAGCAAAACCGAAAAAATTTAGACGTGCTTTACCTTGAATGTATAACATTATGCAAAAGCCTAAATCTCTTCTGTTTGTTTAGCAGTTCAAAATTAACTTGATTTAATTATATCACATCACACATAAAATTTAATAATAAAATTATTTTTTTTTCACCTCCTATACACATTACCAAAATAATAACTAATTTATATCACATCTCTCACATATCTCAACATAATTACTAACTTTATATTATATCCCTCACATATCCTAATATAATAACTAAATTTATTTCACATCATTTATAATTTTTAATAAAAAATATCTTTATTCAACTTTAATTTAATATTTTTAAAATTAAATTTTATAAACAAACAGACTTTTTAGTGAACAACCATAACTTATTCCCTAAAATTAAAATAAACCTTTGAATAATTGAAAAGATATTAAAAAGACACGACGATATTATCTAAATTTTCATGTTATATATACGTTAATATTATCTAAATATTTATCTTATTTAAAATTTTAAAAACCAGACTGAAAGTTGAACCAGTAGAACAAAAAGTTTATTGATTGAGCTGATATTTGGTTGTGATGTTTTTGATAATTTATTAAATATTTACAAAATATATTTTTATAATACTAACAATACATAAAAATACAATATTTATTCATAAAATAAAAAATATAATTCAATTATAAATTTAAAAAACTAAAATTTAGTAACTCTTAAAATAGAGAGAGAGAGAGGCGGCGCGACCCGCCAACGGCCGCGTGGCCGCCAGTGGTCGCGCTTGCCGCCGGCGGCCACTCGATCTTGTGCGTGCGCGAGGATCAGAAGAAGAGAGAGGGAAGGGGTAAAATGATAATTTTAAAAAATTTAATAATAAAAAAAATAAAAAAAACCCATTTAATAATTTATTAAAACTCAGAGATCTCGATGTTTTAATTTTAAAAATATAGATCTATTAAGCGTTAAATTCAAGGACTTAAGTGTAATTTGCCCAAAAAATTATATTGAGTAATAAAAAGTAAGTTATTACTAAAAAAATCAATAAAAAGCACTACACTTCTGCCAAGGTGGCTCCCTTCCACGCTAATGGACTAAGTACCACACTGCAACCTTGAAATCTTCTATATATATATATATATACTTCACACGATCCGAATGACTCGTTTAGTTCAATTATTTTTTTTATTTAATACAAATTTTAATTATAAAAATTATTTTTATTTTATATCTAATATAAATATAAATATAAATATTAAAATTAATTTTATTTTTTATTTTATACGTTTTCAAATATTAAGTTAAATTTTTTATTTATTAAATTTATAAAATAAAATATTTTTTTTTTCTTATTTAAAATTTCAACCCTGAATTAAACAAGGCCAAAAGGTCCGATTGAATGGACGAGCCATTTAACCCAATTTTCAATCTTGATCAGAGCCAGTCAAACTGACTGATTCAATCGAAATTTTAGAACCATAATTATTTTTTAAATTATAATTAACTTAATTTAATATCATCACATTAAACAATAACAAAAAAACCAATTTTACTTCATCTCTCTATTATAATTAAAGTTATATTAAATATTATTTTAAGTAAAAATCTAATAATTTTTTATAATATAATTTACACATATCATGAAAATAAATAATTAATTTCTTCAAATAATATAACAAAATATCATAATAACATTAAACCAAATAGTATTAATCGTGCAATGAAATAGTCTCAATCAATTAGCTAAACCAAATACAGTGCTATTTCTACACTTGAGGCAGCAACAGCCTTATTGTATTAATGATTGTTCTATCAACGAGAAATTTTTGCGTCCGGATCGCGCGCCGTGTCATCTATCCGCACGCCAGTAATAGGACGCTGCGTGGCGCGCGTCCCGGCTCCACACAGACGGTGCGAAACGGAGAGATGACGTGGTTATGAAACGGCGAAACGGCGTATATACTTTTTATATCTCTAATTTTCGCCTTCTCGCCTTCTTTCGCCTTAATCACAGAAACCCTAATTTCTCAAATTTAAAGTTTTAACCGCTCGATTCTTCTGTCTCTACCTCGCATTCTTCCATCTCTACCCACAGAAATCTCAACTTCTTCCGTCTCACCTCGCATTGCTACCCAGTAGTGCCACTCCTCTCAAACGCCGTCGTCAACAACCCGCCGGCCCCTCTTCAGCGGTGCTTTCCTCTGCTTTGTGCTCTACTCTCCGATCGGAGTTATCTTCGCAGTGGAAGACTGAAGTTTATCACCGCCAGCGTCACTTTCCTCCAGCGCCATCCGCAGCATCCTGCTAGTCCCTTTTCTTATTTGATCCAGCCTGAGCTCTGTAAGTTATTTGTTCTTTTCAACCTGCATTATCTTGTTTGATCCAAAATTATTACCTTCTTCTTCTATCTTCAGAAATTTTCATTTGCATTTTGATAATATCTGAGATGGTTAATGTGATTAATTTTTCTTATTGTGCCAACTTCTCCCATAAAATTATAGTTTGTTATCTATTTGTTCTTTGTTCAAAGATGAAAGATAAAGAAGTTTGCCCATCTTGATCTCACCGAATACGCTACGTAGCTCACTGAATATGCTACGTAGGTCAGGAAATTCGCTACGTAGCATAGTGAATACGCAACGTAACGCTATTATAATGTGGCTATTATTGATCGGGATAAAGCTATTGATGGCAAAGATTTTTTAGTGGCGCAACAGAAGATGATTCATCTTAGTTTTCGTTGCGAGTATCATTGAGGAATTCTAATGCCAAAGGTAATGGAATCCTTTTTTGCAACCCATATATCAGTCAAGCATCTACTGCTTCATCTTTAGTTTTGAGGAAATTTTGAATTTTCAAATCACTTAGATTCCCAGTAATCAATTTTTTTTTGTTTTTTAACTGAGATTTTTTTAAATAATATCTGCGTCTTTTTAAGTTGTTGGACATTTGCTTTTGGGTCATGTTTTTCCAAGCTTAACTTATGATGCTCCTGAATTTAGGTCATGTTTTTTTTCCATTATAAAGTTGCTATGTTTTTTGTTCCATGCTTTTTTTTCCTATAAAGTTTTGGCATCATGCATGCCTAGGAGCAATGAATACGCTACGTAGCTCAATGAGTACACTACATAGCTCAGTGAATATGCTACGTAATGTTATTGTAAACTCTTGTAAACCTGAATTACTTCGGTAAAAAATAAATCAGTTCACATATATATATATTAATTTTTCTTTGTTTTTATATGCAGATACAATGCATACTGAAAGTACAAAGAAAAATAAAAAAAGTAGAAGAGAACAAGCAGATTTATTATGTATACAGTCCAGATATTTTCTTAATACTGTTAGATAGATATTTGATGAAATTGAGAGTTATATTCCTAAAGAGACAAAAGAAATTTTGGATAGAATAGGGATGAAAATTTTCCCATTCAGTCAGAATCTTCCACTGGTTTCTGAAATTATAAAGAAATGGAAAGATGAGTCACATACATTCAAGTTTCATCAGCTTGAATTCTCATTTAGCCCCGAAATTATCAGCCAATTGATTGGTCTTCCAAATAGGGGTACTATTGTGACTCACAATCTGAAACAAAGCTCGAGCATATTGGCACATAAAGTTAAAGATAATTTGAAGTCATATGCCATATCCGATTCACCGAATCCACATATGCTTGCAGTTCATATTGTTAAATTCATTTTATCTAACTTATTTTTTCCTACTCGAGGGTACACGATTTCGCCATGTTTGCTTGAGATAGCAGAGGACTTGTACTCTATTGGTGGTTACAATTGGTGCCGAGCTATTTTTGATTTCCTGCATCCACAATTTCCTCTGGTTGCTAAGATATTGTGGACAAAAGTAAAAGAAACTCCACGATCATCTGGTGGTTATGTTGATAGATTTTATTCAGCTCGTTATGGTAAGTAATTTATGTTTAAATATTACTAATTGGTAAATTATATATACTGATTTTCTACCTTATGTTTGTGTATTTATATTTGTATGTTATTTATATTAAATTTTCTATATTTTGTAGTTTCAATTTCTAGAGACTACTGGAGTTGTAGAGCCAGTATATGCCCAAATGACTCCGAAACTCTACAGGTGGTCAGAAAAATTATTCTGGTACAGTGGAGATCTTCCTTCTCTATTTGTAAAAATTAGATCAAGTTACGTAGCTCCTGAGAGCACACATGGTGTTACATTGCCACGAACTGTGTCAAAACCAGCCATCAATGTGCAAAATAAGTGTGATTCAAATACATCCCCGCAAGAGTATAGGATGTCAGGGACTGAAATTGAAAGGTTACAGTCTGAGAATGTGAATTTAAGGGCTGAGATTGAAACGTTGAAAAGAATAATTCTTGATTTAAGTTTACGTGTTACGAAGCATGAGTCAATGAGCTCTACAAAGTTCAAGATAGGAAGTATAGAACGAAATGTTAAGGAAAGGAAGAAAAGAAAAAAGAAATCTTATGGCTCCTCTTACCTTCTACTACCCAGGCACATGAAAAAGTTTGTTAAGACAACTGCACGATCTGTTAAGTTAAAGAAGACAGAGCTAAATACAGTTGAAGTACAGCATGTGGAGGATGTAGTCAATGAATTGAATAAAGAGTCAGCGATAGATATAGAGGTTGTTCTGAAAGCAATAACGGAAGAGGCACAAGTACAAAAAGAAGATGAAAAAGAAAATATTAAAGTATATACTAGAGAAAAATTGAACAATAATGAAGTATCAAAAAAGGTGAATATAGAAGAGATAGTGCTGGTACACGACTCTGATACTCCTAAAACTACTGAGAGTTTACAGCCAAATCTCAATTATTCAGTGAAGCTAAAGATTGGAGATGACAAAGCTGCTTTTATAGACGAAGCACTGTTGCATATGAAAAATAGGTGAGTACTGTTATGTAATTTCATAAGATTAATATATTTCTTAATATATTCTCAATGACAGGAGCTCAGTCATGTTAAGCCAAGGACTTGTAATGGTGAATCGTCAAGAAATAGAAGAGCTATTACATACATCTTGGATTACAGGTTCTATTTTAGATGCTTTTGGATTATTAATGCAGAAAAGGCAAACTGTTGATTCAAAAAATTGGAGGCATTTTATCTTTTTATCTTCTAATTTTTTGGTAATTTATTTGTAATTATGTCTATTGCATTATTACTAATATGAGCTGTGATCTACAAATAATTAAAGAATTTAATTTATTACAGTATCAATATTCAATGAAGAGCTGGAAGTCCAAAAGTTTGTTTTACTTGAAAGACATTTCTGAAGCTAGTATTGCTGCTGCTGACTTTCTAATGGCTCCAATTCATAATAAGTCACATTAGACTTTATTAGTTTGTGAACTAAAATCCAAAAATTGGATAATATACGACTCTATACCAGGTCGACCACATAAAGGGATTGCGCAATAATTGGTAAAAATTAATTTTTTAGCTTCTTGAGTTATAATTTTAATTCTAACTTATCTTTTTTTGTTAGATAATGACTCTTCACCAAGAAAGTATTCCTTTTCAAAAACTCAATACGAAGGCATGGAGTCTTATTAGCCCTGATGTGCTACCGCGGCAAAGTAATAATGATGACTGTGACATTTTTGTGTTGAAATATATGGAACGCCTATTAAACTGTTCAGATTCAGAGTCAGAGTGGATGTGGAGAGATTACTTGCATTGGCAAAGTGAAATGAGTTTAGTTAGAGCTGAAATTGCATATGTTTTAATTAAATTCGGCCAAGAGCTTGTTTGAACCATTCAGTTTCTGGATCCTATATGTATAAATTGCATATGACTTACTTAAATTTGACCAAGAGCTTGTTTGATCAAGTCATATTTTCCACTTGTTTCTTTTAATTTATTTATATTATTTTTTGTTACTGTAATCTATTAACGGTCATTCAGTAATGTATCTTTCCTTCTTATGTAGCATATTCACTGAGCTACGTAGTTCAGTGCATTTGATACGTAGCATATCCAATATTCTACGTAGCACAGTGGATATGCTACGTAGCGCAGTGGATATGCTACGTAGAATAGTGAATATGCTACGTAGCACAGTGGATACCTACATGGCTCAGTGAATATCTACATGGCTCAGTGAATATCTAACTCAGCGAATACACTATGTAGCTCAGTGAATATGCTACTTAGCTCACTGAATACGGTACGTAGCTCACTGAATATGCTACGTAGTTAGTGAATATGCTACGTAGCTCACTGAGAATATGCTATGTAGCAGAGTGAATATGCTACGTAGAACAGTGAATATGCCATGTATAATAGTAGATATGCTATGTAGAACAGTGAATATGCTACGTAACGCTACGTAACCCAGTGAATATGCTATGTAGCTCAATGAAAATGCTACTTCTCTCACTAAATTTGCTACGTAGCTCAGTGAAAATGCTACGTAGCTCAGTTAATAGGGTACGTAATGCTACATAACTCAGTGAATACGCTACGTAGCAGAGTGAATTATGCTACTTAGTGGATTGAATATGCTACGTAGCTCAATGAAAATGCTACGTAAATCAGTGCATATGCTACGTATCACAGAATAGTGGATATGCTACGTAGCATAGTGAATACCTACGTAGCTCAGTGAATACCTAACTCAGTGAATACACTATGTAGCTCAGTGAATATGCTACTTAGCTCACTAAATACGGTATAAGCTCACTGAATATGCTACGTAGCTTATCCACTATTCTACGTAGCATATCCACTGTGCTACGTAGAATATTGGATATGCTACGTAGCAAATGCACTGAACTACGTAGCTCAGTGAATATGCTACATAAGAAGGAAAGATACATTACTGAATGACCGTTAATAGATTACAGTAACAAAAAATAATATAAATAAATCAAAAGAAACAAGCGGAAAATATGACTTGATCAAACAAGCTCTTGGTCAAATTTAAGTAAGTCATATGCAATTTATACATATAGGATCCAGAAACTGAATGGTCAAACAAGCTCTTGGCCGAATTTAATTAAATCATATGCAATTTCAGCTCTAACTAAACTCATTTCACTTTGCCAATGCAAGTAATCTCTCCACATCCACTCTGACTCTGAATCTGAACAGTTTAATAGGCGTTCCATATATTTCAACACAAAAATGTCACAGTTATCATTATTACTTTGCCGCGGTAGCACATCAGGGCTAATAAGACTCCATGCCTTCGTATTGAGTTTTTGAAAAGGAATATTTTCTTTGTGAAGAGTCATTATCTAACAAAAAAAGATAAGTTATAATTAGAATTATAACTCAAGAAGCTAAAAAATTAATTTTTACCAACTGTCGCGCAATCCCTTTATGTGGTCGACCTGGTATAGAGTCGTATATTATCCAATTTTTGGATTTTAGTTCACAAACTAATAAAGTCCAATGTGACTTATTATGAATTGGAGCCATTAGAAAGTCAGCAGCAGCAATACTAGCTTCAGAAATATCTTTCAAGTAAAACAAGCTTTTGGACTTCCAGCTCTTCATTGAATATTGATACTGTAATAAATTA